>CABFOQ010007996.1:0-19804 GCA_900660455.1 Gephyroberyx darwinii
CTAGCAGATTCCTCAGCCTTCATTCCTCAACCACCCACCCTATTCATGGGTGCCTGTTGTGGGTGAAGGTGCAGGTTTACAGAGGCTGTGAGGTGGTTTGACTTTTGGCAGGAGTTGAGAGGCTGCTGACGTGTGTGTTGGGCAGGATGTGTGTAAGAAGCAGCCCTGGATCCTGTTTTTCAGACCGCAGCAACTGGAGCTTTGCCATGACTATGGTTTTTAATGCAAAACACACACACACACACTTAGTGTGCTATCCCAAACCTCAACCCAGAATGTCCTTGCCAATGCCACTCACACGCAAATTCACAAGTTAATATGTGTGTGCACAGCCACACATACACACACACAATCATGCAAACAGACATGTAATATTTGTTTTTTCTGTTTGTTTTTTGATTAGTGTTAAGCTGTAAAAGACAGTATGACGCTTACTGTCTCTGATTGCTGTAGGCGTGATCACAACTACATCTGGAACCTGAAGTCATTGGTGTAAGAGCAGAGGTATGCAATACCCTGCCGTCAGGGCCATGACATCTTGTATAACAGGTTTCTTGAAAAGAACATGCCTTGAGAGGCCCACTGCATGCTCTCTTGGATACACAGTCATACACACATACAGTACATTTACACACACATATGCAGAGAAACATAAGTTAGCATTTGTTCTGCGGTTTGAAATTCTGCAGTTCTCTGATTTGCAAAAAACAACAACAACACTGAAAACGACAAAGAAAAGTAAAGGGAAGGTGGAATTAAGGAGTGCTTGATTTTGTTTTGGTGTGGCCAGTTCTTTGGGGAAATGAGGGAAATTACTTCTTTCCCTTTCCCCACTTTACGATGTGCACTGGTATATGTGCAAATGTTTGTATTTGCATTGGTGTGTATTTGCCATGTGTGTAAATGTGTTCCTTTCTGAATGAAGTGGAGCAGCGTGCGTTAAGAGGATAAATAGGTTTAGCTTACTGGATACTGAAGGAGCAGGCGCACCTCTTATGCTCTCACAGGGTCAGGACATCCCACTGCCGAGTGCACAGAGAGGGAGGGAGAGAGGGAGAGAGAGGATAGAGAGAGAGAGAGAGAGAGACAGCGAGAGGGGGAGATACTCTAGAGGCGCTTCACTGGTTTTTCCTCCCCATTTCCTTTCTTCCCTCCCTGGGAGATTGTGAGCAGGCACAAAAGAGAGAAGCAATGCACGAGAGGCAAAGTGGGAAAGCTGAGACAGTGAAAAGGGAGTGTGAGTGTTTGAGTGTGTGTAACATGCTCTGTCATGCTGGTGTTGACTACCGCTGCCTCTCCAACCAGTGTCGTTGGCTGTCAGGAAAAGGAATGTTTTCCGGAGGAATGACTCCCTGAACCGGTTCACCATGTGGATATGGGACAGCAATTTCCAAACCCTCGCTGGAAGAATCCCTCGGAAAAAAGAGCAGTGGCTGGAGAGCTTAGCTGGTCCTGCTGGGTGGCCGCCTGTGTGCTCACGCTATTGAGACTTTCACACTGAGATACACTATTCACACTGGGTTTAACTCTGCTCCAGTTCATGTTTTTTTTTATCATTGCATTTATTGGGATTTTCATTTCTTTCCTGGAACTCAATGCATTTGAAGATGCTTTATAGCTTTAATTTTAAGATTGCCTTGTAGGATGTAAGCCGGTACTTCTTGCAGTGATGCCCTGAGGACAAACCTGTGGAGGTGGAAGTTTAGAAGGGGCTCATTACTGGAATAACTGTTCTGAATGGGCACGGCACAGCTGTCGATTGCAGAATGGGACTGTGCATGTTGTGCTGGGGCCTGTGGATACTGTGGGGCAGTGTCTGTAGATAGATAGATAGATAGATAGGTAGATAGACAGATAGATAGGTAGAGAGACAGATAGATAGGTGGATTGAGGGGTTCAAAGGTTATCAAGTAGGGGGAACATTCCTCACACAGCCTAGCTATGAAGCCTGGACACTGTCCAGCTGTGCCCAGTGAGAGGTCCATGATGCACCTCAGCCAATTCCCCTTCAGGAGGCACTCCTGGATATGGTGAGTATTGGTAGTGGTAATGGTTTGTGTGTGTGTGTGTGTGTGTGTGTGTGTGTGTGTGTGTGTGTGAAGGGGTCTACTTTTTGTGTCTTGTCTTGCTTTACCTTTAACACTTTTGATTCACTGTTGAGACTTCTGGGTTGAGGTTCACTGAGGTTCACTGTTCACACACAGTGTGTGTATGTGTGTCTGTCAGTTTATGTACTGTATGTATGGTTTATTGTAAGTCGCTTTGGATAAAAGCGTCTGCTAAATGCCTGTAATGTAATGTAAATGTAATGTTTACAGTACATGGAACATGGTGTTGGCGTGCAGATGGCGTGCAGATTCAGTCATATATATGTGTCTATGTGTTTTTTTGTTGTGTGGTTAGGGCTCCCATAAGGCTGGCCCTGCCCAGCGTGGTGGTTCCCAGCTCAGCTCAACTGTATTCAGGGAAATGTATTGTTAAATGGGCCAGACGTTTCCTGTCGTTTTCTCCCCCACTAAATGCTTGAGTTGATCCATAAACAAGAGGGTAAATCAGAAATAGCAGGCACACAGAGGTAACACTGTAACACTGAGTTGTAGAATGTCCCTCAGGGGAAAAACGGGCTAGAAAAATAACTTGATGAACGTGTTATGTTGTTGGTTTTCTCTGCTGTCATGTTTTAATTAAACAGTTAGGCTGGGTGTCTATGGGAGTATAGTGCAGTATTAAAAATGAGGAAAACAGAGGAGGAGTCACTGATGTCAGGAGTCACTTTTTATTGACCTGCTGTTTTCATTCAAAAATCATCATATCTCATGAAAGGAGTTATTTATTTTCCTCATACCCTGATATGAGGAGGAAGTAGTTCTGTTGCTATGTTTGCACACAGTTTGTCATCTAGTAACTAGTCTTCTAGTACACATAAGTACCTTCCTACACTTCAACACCGCCTTCACCATATATTTGTATAGGTTTTTTTGACTCACAGACATGTGGGCCTCTGGGAATGTTCTTCATTTTTTTTGTGTTTGAAGTTACCGACATGCACACAGTCTTTCAGACTACATGGTCCTTTTAGAGGGGTGGGGTGGACGAAGCGTGCAAGGGCAGGAGGATCTGGAAAGATGAGCTGAATATGTCAAACCGTTCTGTGTGGTACAAACTGTCCCCAGCAAAAGGAGCTTGAGATACGCCTGATAATGGCAGTTATTATGTTGTAGTATTAACTTTTAAAATGTTAATTTGAGTAGATTTTTGACTAGAATAAATGGAGGGGGCACTTAGGTCTACTGACCTTTTCAGTTGCGAAAACAAGAGATAGAGACCTGCAAAGGGAGTAGATAGAAAATAGAAGGGAACAGATGAGCTGCATACAGATGTCAACACACAGACACACACACACACACACACACACACACTCACATATACAAATACACAGGATTTGATTTTAGAGTCCTCTGTGCCGTAATCCAGGGTGAGCCTTCATACAGAGGTCCAGTTCAGATGTCAGAAAGAATGGTGCACAAATGACTATAGAGGACATCATGAATCTACATGACCATCAGACAGGCAGCACCATCCACTAAGATAAGATAAGATCCATTTATTACATTTTGGGTGCACGCAGGCACGCATGCACTAACACACAACACAACACACATGCAGGGGGAACACACACATGCAGGTAGGGTGTCCGAAATGAACTCTTGTTCTGCATTTAACCCATCCCAGCCGACCGTCCTCCGGGGGCAGCCAGGAGCAGTGGGCAGCCCTCTTTCGTAGGCGCCCGGGGACCAACTCTGTTCTTGTCTCCTCGTCGTGGTCAGGACAGGATGTTGCATGTTTTTAGATGGGGTTCTTTTTTATAGGAGGAGACCCATGTGAACACGGGGAGAACATGCAAACTCCACACAGAAAGGCCTGGGAAATAACCCACCTGGGCACCCCAGAGTCAACAGCGCCCCAGGCGGGAATCGAACCCAGGACCTTCTTGCTGTGAGGCAACAGTGCAAGCACTGCGCCACCGTGCCACTAGCCACCTAACCTAAATATTATAGGGTTGAATGTGTGAGTGCAGTTCAGAAACTGAATTGTACCAACAATTAGAGGCTAATGGGACAGCTGAGTCTGCTGTCTCGAGACCCACTCAGCTTAGAAAACCAAATTGTGTCAGCAAACAATTATACCAATGGAGGACGGTGTGTCACAACTCACTCTGGCTGCCATGTCTATATTGTCTTATGACACAGAAAACACACACATGCATGCACACACTCACTCATATAGTGAGAGTAGATGAGTTGAGAGTAAATGAGTTGAATAGGGGAGCTGTGTCTAGTGTTCCTAGTTAATCCATGGGCAGCTACGTAAACAAACACAGCAAAACATTGCTCCTTCCTTTTCTCTCTGCACACAGAAGCAGGTATTATCACACACCTGACTACCAACTACACTCAGATGCATGCGTGGATGGCCACAGTGTAAAGTTTAGAGAGATAGGCTTGAAGTAGGTTGAACTGACAGACATCTGACAGATGTGGATGCACTTAAGCACTCTGTCAACCCTCTGTCAAGCTGCTCAGTGGTCAACAATAACCAAATCTTTAAGGGTAGCTTGCCAGTCTTGTTGGTGCAATTCCTGTATTAATTTGAGAGAAATCTGACTGAGATGTCTGCTGGAATATATTGTGATGATGAATTGTATGGATGTAGCAGATCTAGTCACAGTGTTGGAACAACAATTCAGGGATGTCATGGTTGTCAGGGTACAGCATTAGTCCCAGAGAATGGGAGATGAGCCTGTCAGACTCCATTTAGACCCCAGGCAGGGATCTTTTTTCCTCTCTTGGCCACAGTAAAGGAATGCACCACCTGTGTGTGTGTGCGTGTGTGCGTGCATGTGTGCATGTGTGTGTGTCCATCCAGAGGAGCTTTCAGGAGCCTCTGTATTATTCATTGTACCTTGATAATGGACCAGTCTCCTCCTCCTCCTCTGTCTCAGACCTATACAGCAAAGGGAGGAGGGGGTTTAGGGAGATTAACACAAAGCTATGGATAATATAGTAACCCTGCACAGAAACAAAAACTAGATTGCTTTGTACAAATATACACAAGCATGTGCACACACAGAGACATAAAAACACATGTATGTACGCAGAGCTTTTGAATCCTGAGTACACTTATTTTGACAGGTAAATGCACACACCCCGCACTCACTCCACTTATAAGTCTCTCTCTCTCTCTCTCTCAGCAGGCTAGGATGTTATTATGATGTTACTGTTAGAGGCACACATACAGTCGATGCAGTGAGCATCTTTATTGACCACTAGCCTTGTGGTTGAGTAGCGTTATTGTATGTTGACTCTACGTAATTATCGACCGGCTGTTTCAACTCACAGGGTTCCTCTCGTACCAACCTTGCTTATGGTTTGCATTCGGCACTACAATGTCTAAATGCAGATTTTTAATTGGAAGAACTCCATTAAGTACAAACCAAAAGAGAAGTGAAAAATATGTGTAGTAATCCAATTAAGTGACTCCAGTACTTGTGCTGAGACCAGACGTAGAGGATAGACGAGGTTATATTTAGAAAACAAGGATTGGAAATGCATTTAGTCATCGCTCCTCTCTGTATCTGTCTCTCGCTCTCTCTCCATTTCTGTAGGAGGTTAGAATAGAACTGAATGTTGGTTTTAATAGGCTGTTATGATTTGTTCCCCCTTTTTTCAAGCAAAATGTTAATTAAAGAACATCAAGTCTCATTCTCACTTACTCTTTCTTTTCTTCTCTCTCTCTCTTGCTCGCTCTCTCTCTTGTTCTCTCTTTGTGCCCTCAAGGGTGGCGTCCTCAGGCTTACCACATTGTGACAGGAAGATAACGAGACACAAGGATTTGTTATCTCTCATTTCTCTTAGGCTTTCTCACACTGCTCATTGTCATTGATTCCAGTGCTGCTGGGTCAGTCTCAGCCAAACTTTAGATTACTTTCCTTCTCTCCGAGTTGCTTTGTTGGGACTGAGGCGGAGCTTTAAAATGGGCTTTTTGGAGACTTGCTGCCAGTTTTTAGCAAACAAAGTCATCACTCACTGTTGTCCTAATGGACCACCATCGCTGAGTGTGGATGTTGGTGTGAATGTGTGTGTGTGTGTGTGTGCGTGCATATATGTGTGTCACATACTGCATTGCCTCTTGCCTAGAGCATCAATCTTTGCCAGCCTACTGAGCAGGGTGATGTTGATACACTCAGCCTTATTAAGGATGGTCTCTGTCTAGGAGCTGATAGGGCCACATTGTTTTTACGACCCTTTTTCCATTCTGTTTTTTAAGAGACTACACAAGGAAAAAAGACAGCTTTAGTTTGTGCACTGCTGATTCGTAATAGACTTCACTAATGATGAAGATTGAGATTTTGTTTTCAGAAGTTGTGAATTTATAGTCCATAGAATAAAAACCAACTCAAGCTCTGTCTTCATGTGTCAGATAATGCTGGTTTGGTTAACATCAAGACACCAGACAAAGATATCTGTCCGAGACACAGAGATGATGTTGGTGCCAATTCTCCCATCGGATATTGGGTAAGGTCACAACAAATGGGCCAAATGGCAAAAAGTCTGTGTAGTCCTTGAAGCATCTTGCTGACTCGGGGGGCCGACACGGGGTCACCCAGTTGAGGATGAATTGTGATCGTCACCAGTTACAGTTCCTGTCTGAATGAGGTTCAGGTCTGAGGCATAAGGGCAGTATTTGTTGTACGTTTTTCAGTAGGAATCTTAAAGGCAGCGTGAAGACTTAGTCATATTGCTAATACTCATGTATTTGATGAGGTTCTCAGCTTGGTGAACATAGTGAACATTTCAACTTCTTTCTTGCTGAAGAATCTCTTAGAATTGCAAAATGATCAGCACATTATGTCTCACCTATTCTGGGTGAGGTCTTGCTGTTGCTGTGCGTGCGTGTGTGTGTGTGTGTGTGTGTGTGTGTGTGTTGTGTGCTGAGTCAGTCAGAGCTGGCAGTGTTAGTCTGATGTAAGACTTTTCATGCTGAAGACGGGCTGTTCTTTTCCCCAGCCTTCCACTTGCTCCATCTTTCTCTTTTTCTTTCACACGTCGTTTCTTCTTATTATTCTGCCACGTATTTTCAGTTGATCTCTCTTTTTTGAAGGTCTTGCTTTTTTTTCTACATGTTCAATCACCAACCCATGCGCACACACACACACACACCAACCATACCCCTCAGGTCAGAGAAGCAGTGAGGAATGAGAAATGTCTAGAGACAGTATTCTTATTACTCGCTACAGAGAATCAAAGCCACAGTTACACATCAGCAGCACCCAGCAGCAGCAATTTAGAACAATTTAGCATTATTAAAATAATTTGGTGCATCAGATTTATTCTTACATGAGCAATGGCTTTTCTGTAATGGGGCCTGTTTTATACAGTTGATGATAGACAGACTATTTTCAATGATTATATCATTTTGAAATAATATTATAACCAATCTCATATTGATTATGTTTCTCATTCAGTGTATGTTTCTCATACACTCAATGCAGATCACTAACTAGCTTTATTCAAGGTGGTCCAGGTTGGTGCTTTCATCTGTCAACTGTGGAGAATCAAGATAATAGGAGTACCTTTTCATGCACTGTTGAAGCTACTGACTGGATGTATTGACCGCTTTTTCCTCATCGTCTTTATTAGTTGTAAGCAGTGGTGTTGAATGAGAGACACAGACAGAACAATGCACTCCTTTTGTCCTACAATCTGTGCCATGCAGTTGATTTCAACAGTTGTGGTTATATGTCACCATGGTTACATAACTTGCTCACTGGAGTGTGACGTGCGCGTATGAATTACATACGAGAGCCACAGCGCTCAAAAGCCTCAAGGCACCCTTGACATCAAATTCATTTTAAATATCCATTTCATTTCAGTTTCTTTCATTTCACCCCTCTGTCGTCTCTCACCCTTGTCTGCATTGGCAGCTGCTAGATGGGACATTCAATCTTCTCTTCATCTATGGGACAGTGGAAAGAAGACAGACAGATCAATAAGAATACAGCTGCAGCCAGACCTATCGGAGGCTGGGGATAGCCGCAGGTGCTTTTGTGACTGAGCTCAGCATAAATCAAAAATATATGTTACAGGCTAAGATGGCTGGGACAGTGGGCTGAGGGCAGTAGCAGAGGCTGATTCCTTTGTCAGGTTTTAAATGCAAAAGTTGGCAAATCACAACTATATTTTTAGTTTGAGTCCCTGTGCACAGCTCTCTGGCTGTCCTGAGGGACGTATACCTGGTATATCTGTTAGACCGCTATACCAGACACACACTGCTTTTGGTTGTGTATCTGACATTTAAGTGTCCTTAATTGGATATCACATTTGGATGTGTATAGCCCCTCACCCTTGTAAGACTGTGTGTTACACTTTTACAAGTAGACTGCAGCCTTCCTTTTTCTATTGAGGGTGCTGCCAAAACTTTGGTGTGTAATTGTACTTTTGATAAAAACGCCTCATGATGTATTTACTTGCATTGAAAAGCAGAAAAGTTTCATGAATCAAACTAGACAAAGTGTCCCAGGACCATCTCAATGCACTTGTGGTTCTTTTAACTTCATCATGTTTAAATAAGGGTCATTGTGTTTGACATTATATTCCATTTCTTGAGGCAAACTTCAAGGAAATGAGTAAAGATCATTGTTGAGTCTACGGTGGAGTTGGAGTACCGCTGTGCAGGCGTGTACGTCACCGTTTGACCCAAATAAAACCTTTGGTCAGCCAACAGATGTTATCAAGCCAGGTCCTTTCCTGCAGCAACAAAGGAGCCCTGAGAGAGAGGGCTGTTATAGAGTCCCACCACGGGTGAAAAACAAACATTTGTAATGAAACAAAAAGATAGAAAGAATTATGTTTCAGGGGGAGCAATCTGGAGCCGTGACCCCAGGGTTTTCTTTGGGATACAGTGAGATGGAAGGGTTTATATGTCACAGCTGTGGGGCAGTGGCTGGGGAGCAGAGAGGCCCTTTAGCCAGTATGTGGCATCATGATTTCCAATGCTGTCTAAGGACTAGAAAAATAATTTTAGCCTCCCAAGTTGAGGTCAACTGTTTTATTAAGTTGGATCTATTTTGCTGACACCACTTTTTGTTTAAGTGGAAGAAATTGGTCTGCATTAGAGGCATAAGACAAGCAACGTTACAAAGGTTATGGGAGTTACCTTCATAAGCAGAAAAGACAAAACAAAGGACACTGTTTATGAGGAGGTATACAAAGAGCTGAGCAAGGTTTGGACTGGGAAGGGGAGTCCCCTCACACACACACACACACACACACACTAGGCTGGATTTACAAATACTACAAATACCTCTATTCTTATTATTCTTATCTATTCTTATTCTGGCTGGGGAACACATGAGGGCTTAGGAAGGTGGCTTGGCATGATTTTTCAGCTTATTATTTTGGCATGCTGTTTCATAGTGACTTGTAAGAGATAATTCACACTCTCAGTTACTACAAAAGCCTGTGAATGCTTGGCCCCTATACCTTTTACCATTGTTTGGTCCACATATTTCAACTTCCGCTGTGTTTTTGCGTGCACTGACATATGATGAATTCAGTTGTGTCAATTGTACTTCCTTACAGGAAATACATTCCCACTTGCGCAACCCTAACCCTAACTTCTCATCCATCCGGTAATACAGACTTTGTGTTTCACATTACAGGGTGTTGTATATCACTTTCTGTCTGCAGAGGGACAGGAATGAACTCTTGGTCAATGCTGCCTCAATAGCGCCACTCTGTTCTTGCAGTTGGTACTAAGGGGCCTGATGTAAGAAGAAAACATTCCCCACACCATTGCACCGCCTACAGACTGTACCATTAACATGAGGCAGTAGATCCATGGAGTCATGTTGTTTAGACTAAATTCTGACCTTGCCCTCAGCACGTCACAACGTTTTTCCGCTCCTCAGTCGTCCAGTTTTGGTGATCATGTGCCGACTGTAGCTTTTTCTTTTTCTTAGCTGATTTGTAAAAAGGTTTGAGTTGTGTGTTCTGAGATGCCCTTCTCACATCACTGTTGTACTGAGCTGTTAGCTTAGCTTGAAGAAGTCTTGCCGTTCATCTTCTGATCTCTCATCAATCGGGCGTTTTCGCCCACAGGACTGCTGCTGGCTCAGTGTTTTTTGTTTATTGCATATGTCGTTTCTGGGATGGTGGAACCGGTGTGTGTGGCACCGACAATGTTGAAAGGTGCTTAAATAAGCTGCCTTGCCCATTCTATTATTTAATCAATCAAACGGTAACTGAGCCTCTTGTCCCCGCCTGCATGCTTATGCTTATGCTTTATTTATGCATGACTCTCAATGTAGAGGAGAGATCTCTGGGGGAATGGAGAGCTGTACTTATGAAAGTGGATACTGAAGGTATGACGAGAATAGTACAGTTAAGATAGCCAATGTGACACTTGTGTTCCCCATGTGTGTTTTGGAGTACATCTTAACCTGGATAAGCTGAACTGCAGAGAGGGAACCCTTGGCACACAGTGACCAGGGATCCCTTACACATACACACACACACACACACACTCACACATACACACACACAAACACACACACGGACTCTTTCAACTTCTCTGTAAGCATGTGGCCTCAGCACACGTAAACACTCCCCAGTGTGCTGATGTCATCAGGGTTTTATTGAGGGATTACTCTGACATCACTGGGAGTGATGCCAAGCTAAGTCTATTAGCCCTGCCATGTGCTTGCTCCACACAAGTGTGTGTGTGTGTGTGTGTGTGTGTGTGTGTGTGTGTCCGTGTGTGTCCATGTGTGCTATTGAAGATTTATGCATTTTTTCACATTTTTAACAGATTAATCCACAATTCAATTAATCTATCTATTGATCCATCCATCAAAAAACCTGCTGTTTGCAATGTGATGTTAGCCAAGGCAGTGTCTTATATGAATGTCCATAACAGTGAGTGTGTGGTGTTGTGTTTACAGCTCATCTGTGAAGAGAGAAGCAGTGCTCAGGCTGTTTGCAGAGGGTCCAAACAGCAGGTGGAGGACTTCAGTTGCCTAATAATATTATGAAGAGTTAAGGAATCTGTTGGGTCAAAGTGAGACATGCCACCAATGGCATTACTGAAGGACTGGATGATAGGTCCCTTCCTGCATCTAGAGGCACTATTGTTCTGTTTAAGACCAGTTTAACACCAATATCTTATTATTACCTCTTTCACATACAAGTACACCCATTCACTGTTGTACTAGTGTACGCCTGGCAACAAATTGTATTGAAAATCTCTTTGTGACTTCTGGCTAATGCTCTGTGATCACAGTTGGCTCCTACAAACACAGACCACCTAAGCCTATTTCAGATTATAAACTCACCAAATAGCGTTGGTTTGAGTTGTAAGCTGTTGCTTTTGCTTGTGTTTCAGCTGGTGGTCTGGGGCCTTGTATGCAGTCTGTCTGTGACAATGTGATAGCTGTCAGACCACTGCTAACACATCGACAACAATCGTATGACTAGAAGCATCACTTAAGTCAAGTTAAGTTTATTTATGTGGCCCTTTTATCACAAACAAGCCTTACAAGCCAAACTAGGTCAGGCTGACAATCAGATTCAGTTATCAGTTATAAATTAATTAATTTACAGAATATGATCAGAACAAAAGTGCATGAAAACCGTAACAGGATGACGGATTGATTTAACAGAGAGGAGGACATCTAAATCTCTCTAAAGTAGGCTAACCTGGCCGGCGCCGCCAGCCTAAGGCGTTCTATTAAGACAAGGAAACCTTTGTCTAAATCCCCTGTGGCTGGCTGTGAAAGCCATGCTGGTTACATGTGTCCCTCCAAGACTCTGAGATGGATTTCTGCATGCTTCTCTCAGTTTGTGCTTCCCACAGTCATATTGTCCAATGCCAAGATGGCTTTTACAGGCGCGCACGTAAATACAAGCAGTAAGATGCACATGCGCTTGCACACATACCCACACACACACACAAAATTGAGAGCTTTAGCTGGATTTATCCTTAACGAGTCATGCCTCTCCACCCATTTGAAGCGTGGAGAAAATTTCGTCGAAGTTGAGTCTCTCTATTCTACTTTTTTGCTCCAGTGATTTTCTGCAAGACAGACGATAGTTCAGCCAGCTTAACTCTCTCTCTCTCCAGTCTGTGAGTCAGCTGGATGTATAAATAGAATATTGGTAAGTCATGCATGGCCGCTATGAATTATTTAGTGGTTGATTTGAATTGTTAATTTTTTGACATGAACTTCAATCGAATCCTAAAATGAGCTGTATGGGTTGAATTGAGGATAGTTTAACAGTTAAAACTTTGAAGCCGTCTTGATCATAGTAAACTGCATGATTCAAAGGGGGTAGAAGTGAGATTACTACAGACAATACACTATCATCATTGTTAATTACGTCTCTTTCCGTCCTCTTTCCATCTTCTTTCCATCTCTGACCCTCTGAGAAACCTAGCATCATTCTCATGTTGTCGTCACAAGACTCATTATCAAACCTGCCACTGTCTCCCTAGCAACTGTTTGAATTCTCCCACGTCATCATGGCAACCGCATTATCAGCATGAACCTGGCAGGGGAATGTAAGGCGAGCATGAACTGAGTCTAGGACTGTTTCCGGGCAATGTAATTGGCCGAGAGACGGTCCACCAACACAAATACACTGCAGGACAAAACTCAATTACCGCTGCACTGTTGTTTCTTAATCTTGAAACCTTTTACAACCTTTTACAATCGTATTCAACTTGCTAGGTGCAACGGTGATGGAGGTTTAGTTGGTTTGGCACTAAACCAACAGTAGTCTCCAGTCACACAGTGTTTTTCATTGCATTATCTCTCCTACCATCACTTGTTTCTTTCTCATACAATTGAGCATGCATTTATTGTAAATTGCATTCACTTTGTCTGCTTGATTTCATATTGATGTTCATGATGTTCAATATAATTGCAATCCTAATACAAATAACAAATGAGAGCATATCGCTTTGCCACAGGCATCTCAAGTATGTAATCAAGTGTCACTTTCATTTCTATGTCTACTGGTTTGACGAGTGTTTCATCTGATTCTGTATAAAAACAGTAATGGAGCCAAGAAAAAAATGACTCACCCTGGACTGCTGTTGATGGCCCAATCAACTCTTTTCTATTTGAACCTGGCTGATCCCTTTGATGGGTAGAAGATGAATTCTCTCTCTGTCTCTCCCTCTCTCTGCACCTTTGCCTGTCCCTCTCTTTCCATTTATTTCTATTTCTTTGTCTCCTCCATCCCTCCCTCTCTTGTTTTCACTCTTCAAAAGACCATCCAGGATGGAGCTTCATGTTTGAGCCTGGCCAACTCTCTTAACTGCTTTCTGAGTAAGCCGCCATTGTCCTGCCTCTAACTCTCAATTCTACAGAGTCTGTGTTTACCTCTGTCTTCATAGAGGCATCTAAGCAGTTCTTGCTCTTGTCAGTTAT
Organism: Gephyroberyx darwinii; assembly: GCA_900660455.1. Classification (NCBI taxonomy): domain Eukaryota; kingdom Metazoa; phylum Chordata; class Actinopteri; order Trachichthyiformes; family Trachichthyidae; genus Gephyroberyx; species Gephyroberyx darwinii. The sequence goes on from CABFOQ010007996.1 coordinate 13,493, forward strand.
TTTAGTCAGTCCATCGAAGCTTCATCATCTTAGGTGTTGCCCTTATCTCATTTATGTTACATTTCAGGCGCAGTCTATTACTAATGTGCTATTCAGTTTCATATTTAAGATCTAGGATCAAGTGATGCTTACAACACTAAGGAAATGTCACATGTGGACCCACAGGAGAACAGAGAGAGACTTCTGCTGTGACCCAAAGTACCATTGAGGCAAAGCCTAGTCTCTACTATGCCACACAGGCAAAGCCCAGTCTATAATGATGTAACTATTGACTAGCCACTCCAGCTCCAGCTTTCCCTCATTTGCTCTTTCACTAGTGACTTCATGTCTTCGTCTGTCTCATTTGATTCTCCCTTTCACTCATCTGTCTTTAACTTACCTAATCGTCCTCTTTCACCCCCCCTCTCTTCCCCTCCCTCTCCCTCTGTCCCAGTGCAGTTAGCTACATTGTACCTAAGCCCCTAACAAGGTGACTGACCCTGTTAGACAAAGCCCTCACACTCACTCTGACACACCGCCATTCAATTAGCTGTTTAAACACTTTGTACTTAACCTGCACAGTCTGCATCCCCGCTTGTTCTCTCTTCTCTGACATCTCTCCCTTTTACATTCACTGGTGTCTCCATTTTTCCTTTCTGTCTGTACTGTGTTTGTGTAAAGCACTTCTTTTTAGTAGCCAGTGCTGTATTCCACCAGCAGTGGATTGTAATTGCTACAGCATAGCCTGGATGGTTAGACTGAGGCTCTGGAGCAGCTTTCACACTTTAAATTAATCTATTCTCAAGTATTTGAATAGCATGTGGAAATGAATAAAAGACACTGAATACATACATTCAAATATGTTTAACTAAAGTGTTGAATTTTGACTGAAATAACCCAAAGCCACTAGAATATTTGAAAATCAAATCAAATATTTCCCCTGTCACAACAACATAGGCCATATTAAACTACTTCAACTAGTTGAAAAGGGCGACACCAACATATGAATTTGAATAGTCAAATGGGGGTTTTTTCACCCCAGGTCTGGTTTCCATGGCTGTGAGCCTCGGGACACCGAGTGACGACAGTCACACAGTTACCTGGCACTCTGTGACGGCTCGTCGCTGCCACTGATGTGCGTGAGAGAGAGAGAGATATTTATATACACTATTTGCGTGTGTATTTGTTTGCATGTGCGTGTGTCTGTGTGCATTTTTCTGTCTGTACGTTCCGTGTGTGTGTGTGTGTGCTTGCATAGGTGGGTATTGCACAGTGTGCGCTGATGTGGAGATGTTCAGATGTTGACACCGTGCCTGTCTACCCAGGAACTGTTGTCACATGCTTTCTGCTTCTGTCAGTTATGAGCATAAACCGTAACTCCGGAGAGATTAACAGCTCTGTGTGCTGCTAGTTGTTATAAACACGCGCACACTCACACACACACACACACACACAATTTGAAGCATTGACAAGGATGTTGACTGAGATCATGAGAGGAATTTGGAATTGTACCTTGATAAGTGTTGAAGTGTTGTGGTGTCTGAAAATGATGCAACACTCTTACAAAGGACACTGATTCCAACAACACATCGATTTCAAAGACCATAACATTTTCAGGCAACATTGAGGCTAGTCTTTACTTACATGGTGATCTATTGAACACCACAGCTTTATCCCTCATCTATAAGAAGTAGTGCAATTCACTTGCAAATGTGATGGCTCAAAGTCCAGTTACTGCAATTCTTTAGACATTTATTTATTTCTCATCACTCAAGGTTTTGTACAGCTGGGTCTACATTGAGTTACACTGTGCTCTGCTGCCCCCTAGTGGTTGAACTTAGCTATTGCTGAGGTTGAAATTGTTCTTTCCCATTGGACCCCAACACTTCATGTACTTGTTAAAGTCCTCCTCCAGTATCACCCCTTTCACATTTCTAAACATCTCAGCATTTTAAAAGGTGATGTCTGATTATTTACACCAATCACAGTCCCAGTCAAAACAGTGCTCAGGTGTGCCAGGGCGGAGCCGATCAGCTGTGTCTTTTTTTTGATTGGTAGAAATCAGCTGTCACTCCTTTGCCAATGATGTACCCACAAGGCTTGTTTGAAAATGTTCATATTGCCTGCGAGGCCAGTGGAGGGGGCTTTAAGTAAAGGATAGGCATTTCAGGGTATATATATATGAGTCTAGATTAGTCCTTAGTATGGTGGCTAATGCACACTAATCTTCATAGCACCTTACCCAAGCTTTGATTGAAGTACTATAAATAGGTTGAAATGACATCTTTAACTACACAGTAAGTTTCCAAAATTCTCACTTAAAACACAGTATTCATTTGGCTCTTGATGGATATCTGAGAGAAAAGACAAATTAGTTTACTCTACACTTTCTGCTTTTCACTCTCTGCACTTTGCTCCTCCCTCTCCCCACCTCTCTCTGCCTCCCTCTCACTTATTCACTTTCTCCCTGCCAGTCACACTCGTTCTGCATCCTCTCCTCTCTCTCCATTTCCCACCCTCCTTCTCTCACACACCCCTCCTTCCTACCCTTTATCAGGCTTCTCATGCCATCTATCCTTCCTCTTTCTCTTCCTTCGTCTGTCTTGGCACCAGTGTGTGTGTGTGTGCGTGTGCGTGTGTGCATGCGTACTTGTGTGTGACAGTGGCAAGGACGCCTGTAAGATGAGTTTGCCTGCGAACTCTGACTACCTTTCTCTGGAGAGGATAGCTCGGTACCGCCATGCGTGCTCCAACGGCTCGCCCTACGCCACCAACAAGCCCATTGACATCAAGCCTCGTGGCAGGAGAGGGTAAATGCTGGCTCTCTGGGGAGGGAAGGAAGAGGGGGAGGCGGAAGGGGTATTGTGTCAGTCGAGGTGTTTTACAGTCTGTAGTTTGGCTCAGCATTCTTGATTTTTGTTTTGTTGTTGCAGCTATTTCCCTATATTGATAGCTTATTCACAGCGTGTAAGTGCAACTAAAATCTTGAATTTCGCAAGCCTAACTCTTGTTTCATAACGTACAACCTTTCACTTGATTTTCTGTTTTTACAGTCAACACCCAACTTTCACTGTGTGTAAAAGGTTGAGGTGGAGTAAAGTAGCGAGTAAGAAAAGCGGCAGTTGGAGACGAGGGAGAGGACAGCTGAGTGAGCTGAGCTTAAAACTGTCTTCATCATCTTGTGTGGGTGTGGCGTGCACACTCGCAATCTATCGTGTGTTTGGGTGGTGTGTACATGCACATGTGCGCGTGCGTGCATGTGTGTATATGTTTGTATGGGTTGCATGTGCGTGTATGATGTGTGTGTGCTTGCATGATGCATGTTTAAGAGCTGTGTGTGTGTGTGTGTTTTCTCTTATCAGAACATTAGCTGATGAATAGCTCTGCCTGGGCAACACAGCGGAGTGGAACTGTGTTCACATCAGGGCGTTAGGTAAATGGCCGTTGCTTGGCGGCTGGCTGCGTTGTTAGAGCTTTGTGGAAGCCTTAGTTCTGCTGTTTACTCTGTTGTACCTATAGTGTCTGCCTGAAATGTGTGTGTGCATGTAAGCAGTCTGTGTACCACACTACCAAGCACCTATGCTGCTTTTAGAAAGTGCAGTTAAGACCAAGGTAAACCATAAATAACCAGGTTCCATCATCCATCTAATGCATCAAGGTGTACGCTTCAATCCCTGTTCAGACGTCCACTAACCAGAGGAGTAAGTAAGCTTCTAGTCAGAGCACTCTCCATCCATTAGAGCTAATTCTGAATGTTTTTAGACCTTATTAGGCCCATTTCCATTCCAGCCCAACCTTTCTGACTAATATGAACCCACAGACCCCAACCACAAATAAGAGGTGCTAGCTCATTTACTGTATGCATGTCTGTTTTTGTGTGTATGTGCATGAAAATGTGTGTGTGTGTGTGTGTGTGTGTGTAACAGGCTGTGAAGGCCTCTATACCATTTAATATGAACCTAAGGTAATAGTTGCCGTGTTTGTAGCCATATAGATATGGGTGGTGCCTTGTCTTGTCAATACTAGGGATCAGCCATCTGTGCTTACTGCCTTGCTTCAGTTAGTGCTATTTATATCACCGTTTGCTGAGTGTGTTTATCCGCACCATATATCTGGTTCACGGAAGGAGTGTTCTTTCTTAGAAACAAAATCAATTTGTCAATTTTTTATGATTTACTGTGGTCACTTATTCTCTGCAGCTGCTTTGTATGACAAGGAATATACTATATTATTTTATCACTAGGTGGCACTGGTGTTTCACTAAGATTAAGTAACAGTTAGTATCTAGTATTTTCCACAGTATTACTAGATGGATATAATGCTTATTGGTGTTGTGAGATGTTACTGTTAATATAATAACTTCTCATTAATGTAATAAACCACAGTCAACGTAACAATAATTACATTATTTGTTTTATTGCCTTTACGAGAAGGTTGAAATTTTAAGCTTTCAAGATGTAACAACTGAACTGATAATGTAATGGATTACACAGCTGTCAGGTACATGAATATGTACATACACAATATGTACATGTATCATTGAATATGTAACTTTTCTTTACTTTCTTTAAATTTATTACACCATTAACTGTAAATCATTTTTGGTTTATGTTGTTAATTGAACTTAATACAAAAAACAGTTGCAACAGATATGTGCAATATGATATGACCTGTGTTTAGGGCAATGTCCCAGTTTTCGCTTGAAAGCTTTAGTGATCAGGTGTTGATCTTTTGTAACAGCCATGGGGTACATATTACACCAAATATTACTTCAGGTTTGAACTATACGGTTGAGGTCTTGAATTTACATTGAATTTTTGCTGAATAGTTCATTTGTCTCTGGCTAGGGTGCAGGAGCCAAATATAACATCCCTGCTTCCTGCAGATTTACCCCCTGTTGATTAGTTCTAGGTTAGTTATTTTAGTTCATGTCATATACATCCGTTAGTAACGGCAGTGATGTAGGACATGTGCATGTGTGCATACAAGGCTAGTTTAGTTTTTAGACTTGTTGTCGTGCACGTCTTTCTTCCTGATTAAAGCCCAACTACTGAGCCATGTACACTTCTCACTGCTAAATTACTCGAGTGTGGATTCCTTTTGTTTGTATCTCTTTTAAAGGAAAATAACCACATCTGAGTGAAAATAAATAACTTGCCTTTTAGAAAATAAATAACTGAAAAGGTTGGACCCTCCCTGCAGGCCTCAGCAGTCCCACAGTTTCAAGTTTCTAATCACCATGGAGAGCAACGAGGTCAAGACAAGCTTTGAAGGAAATATTTAACCCAGTAGGATGCCATTGCAACAGTGATGTAAAAACTTAGTTCTTCTTGTGCATTGTGATATCCGTTTTGATATAGGAACTTAATTCTGTCCGAGTAGACAAAAGGATGACAAATTAACACATTTCTTAACAAAATCTGATTGTTTTGTCGTCTTTATCTTGACCACACGGAATGTGTAGACTTTGGTCACAGGCTAAGGCCCACGCTAAACTGAATTACTTCATTCAGCTGTGCTACACTGGACGCATTAGACATACCCATGCAGCTTAACTCAGTCCAAATGCGACACACATGGTCACATTTATAGCCGTACCTCAGGGTAAAACTTAGCAGCCATCCACCCAGCCTGCATGAAATCAGCCACATTGTCAAAGGAATGTTGGAGAAGAGAGGCTTTACAAGTGTATTTCATTCATTAGATTTCATTTCTTTGGCATGAAATTTTAAAGTAATGGGCAAATTTTATTAGGTGGTAATGCATACTATACATCAGTGTACTGAATATATATCATTATACTTACTTTACAATCTGATATTCTCTTAGAGCCATGCAGGGCCTCTGTCTTTTTCTGTTTGTGTGCATGAACGTGATTGCGGGCTCACGGGGAGTGTGTGGAGCGAACACTAGACAGGTTCCCTAAAGCACTCTTTTGAGGTTAGCTTCCTGGCATTGTATTTTCTGTGTCTGCATGTGTGGAGAGCATGCATGTGTGTGTATGTTTGTGCGTGCGTGCGTGCGAATGTGCTCCCGTCGTTGCATGTGTGTATTCATGAACTTAGCGTATGGCGTGCGTTTTGCTCTTGCCTCAGGTCTGTCTCCTTTCTTCTCTCTCACAACATAAAAGTGTATCCAATTTGCTTTTGAGCAGCAGTTGGTATGAAGTGGATGGTCATAGTGTTATCTGTGTATGGGGCAGTGAGCAGCCTGTTGTTCCTCCATAAGAGCTGGAGACGGATGTATTATCCCTTGAGTGGTGAGGCCCCCCTTTTCCTCTCTGCCTCTCTACCCCCCCACCCCTACTTCCACACAAAAGACCAAGATCCTCCG
>CABFOQ010008018.1:3165-35008 GCA_900660455.1 Gephyroberyx darwinii
GGGTGGGGGGGGCAGGTTTTTGTGGTAGTTGGCTGCCTGGCTTTCGGTGCATCCTTTCTGAACACCACTGACCTTTTTCAGGCATGGGCACATGTCAAAATCAGGTGCAGATACACTGTGATTCATTATTTTTTTTGTGAGGAAATACAGTATTATATAGCATCACAAACCAAATCATGTACTACTCTGTTGCATTTCATCTAGTGGTGCTTAACGTCACATAACGTTTAGAGTGCTAGCGTAACTGCAAGTGTCATTAAAACAGTTGCAATTACAATTAGTGGAACTAACTGATTTCAACTGAACTCCATAAAAGGTCTCTGTCCAATCTGGGTCTTGACCATGTCACTTAACTTGTCAACCACTTGTTATGTCACATATATATTAACATTTCTGCAGTACAATCATCATTTTGCCACATATCTAGTAACAACGGTTAACTAGAAGATAGATAATGAGTAGATCTTATATGTTACGGTTGGTTTCTCCAGATTATACACGGGTTTCAAGAGCCAAGCTAAAACAGAGTGAGCACAAGAGGGCGAGTGGCAGCTGTTTCTATACTGTACAGTATTGTATTCAGTCTGTCCAACTTTATACCATATACAAGGTCACAAACAAATCCTCTACAAAGAATTCTTTCTGTCAAGTTACCGGCCCAATTCTACATCCCTCAACAAACACGACACACAGCAAGAGCGTTTGAACAGCAAGCATTTGCTTCTCACTCCTTGTTGTGCCTTGTTACTTTGGGTGCTTCAATCCAGCCATGGCAGCCAGGTCCGCAAACAACAAATGCCAATGTCTTTCTTTACTCGTTTCACGTGCCAGCACACTAACCAAGATGACAACACCAAACAATGTCTCTCCTGTCTGTCTCCCCAGCCCAGATCAAGCCAAGTTCTAGATTCTATCACAACTTCAGCTTAGACCTCGATCAAAGATGCTTCTTAGTCTTAAGGTTTCATCCAAGTTTTCAAAACCATCTAAAGGACTACATTGAGTTACTATGTTGGGGCTAATTGCAGAGTGTGTTAGAACCAAGTGACGGGTATCATTGTATGAAACCCAGTTATTGGTTCTTCATGAGGACCAAGGGGGAAAAGGCAATACTGAACATCTTCTGTACTTGAACGTAGGGTTCCACATCTTTCTTATGTTTGAGCAAGCTGAATGAAAACAGCCCCAGTTGATTCAGTAAGTTGAAATTAGAAGTTGAGAATGACCTCAAAACCATAGGGTTTGGATTGTTTGATTGATAGTCATGATAGATGACAGCCACGACAATACTGAACAATTTGGTCTATGATTGTTATGTACTTTTGTCTATGCCTTTACATCTTCTTCTGTCTTGCAAAGATGAATGATTTGTAGTGCCAAGATGTAAACCTTCTGTGTTGTTTGTCTTGTGTGAAAAATACATCTTCTAGCCAAATGAAAAATGCCTGCAGTGGGGGAAAAAAACATGGAAGAAGAGGTCAATGATGACAAAATGCGCAAAAATATCAGTTATGTTGCATCTTCTTACAACGGAATGATATATTTGAAACAGGCCCAATCACTGGTTCACTGAATTACCTCATTTCCTGGTTTTCCCACCACCTCCCAGCATGCCTTTAGAATTCATTGTGAGGTGACCCTCAACATTTAGCATGTAAGTGCTCTCTACTGCACAATGACCCCTCTGATTTCTGCATTAATGTGTAGCAGCAGGCCATTGTAGTGTTTGACTTGGTTAAAGTCTGTACCTTTGTGTCATGACCATCTGTTTGGCCATTTGGAGCAGTATGCTCAGATGATAAAACGGTGCATTTTTTTTCCTTTTTTTTATAACCTGGTGCTGAATAAATACATCTAAAAGGTGCTACCACTATCTGTGGACTGCAGAGTCCACCTTGTGGCTTTCTAAGAGCATGGCCTTCCAGCTGACTGAGAGACCCTGCCTCCAAAAACTTGCAGACTCACACTGCTCGGGAACTAGCACCTCAATTCTACACAGTTTACAACAGAACTCAACTCTCAATGGTGCCACTTTGATTTTCCACTCTGCACAAAAACAACAGTTACTCTACGTTCATGTAATGTTTATCATGATGGTTTCAGCATTAATTTCGTTTTACTATGATTCAATCTGCACTAGGATTTTTTTTTTTCTGAGAGAATGAAACTGGTGACAAAAATGCATCATTTTGGCACATACCCAGGAGCACAAATGTACTTCTGATAATGGAATTTGGGTAAAAGTATAGAACGTGATTGCTGTGTTGTAAATTCCTGTCATCTCTATGTCCTTAACCTGTGTGTATCTATTTTTGTTGTTACTGTAGAATTGGCTGTAATATTTTGTTTAAAAAAATGGATTTGATATTCCAATGAAGCAACTATGGTTGTCATATGAATTGCTGCTGATTTTTGAAATTGTTATCAAAGGTGTTGGGAAATATTGCTTTGTTAAATATTCAATCAATTTCTAGATTGTGTTAGCTTGTTGGTGTATTTCACAAATCTGTCAGGATACTCCCTAGGCTATATGATTTATCTGGGGTATTCCAAAGTTGGCACAATGTCAGTAAGCAAACCATTTGCTACAGTCTGTAGCATCTCTATGAAAGTGTACTCATACAACCTATGTTGTGATTGAGAACTTATAATATAAGGAATGATTTCTTTGTTGTTGTTAAATATAAAACGTAAGTAAATTGTTTCATGGAATCCCCGTTCTTTAAAAAAGCAAAACTGATGTCCAGTATTGTACCTACCCCCTATTTTTGGGAACAATATGAATATTATTAATAACATATGGTGCTAAAGTTCTTTTTGTATGTTTTGGTTTTTAGATGAAAAGAGAAATATTATGCCGAAAAATGTAATGTTAAGCCTTACTGTAGATTAATATATCAGACTGTTCATCCCAGAAGAGAAAAATAAATATAGTCTTTGAAAGTGCAAAATATACCAGTACTGTATTCACATGCACGTTTTACATTCTGACAGATCAAAAATGGCTGTATAGCCTGCAAGGGTATATATGTGTAAGATGTGCTGTATGATGTAGCCCAACACACTTACCAAGGTTTTCCCAGCTACAATAGCAGATGTGACGTGTTTATTCACTGTGTCCTACAATAATATTTGAAATGTCTTTCCACTAGAAATTGCCTGTAACTAGTACATGAACTATTTAGCCCATAAGAAATGGGTGCACAAAAGCAAGATGTATGGTCTGCAGAAATATGAATTATTTTTCTCATTAGGTATTGTAGGCTTACTGAACTACAGTTAACTTAATTGAACAGACTATTTGGAAAATTCAGCCGAAAGTTAGGCACAGTAGGTCAGACACCAGTGACACCCTATAGGGCTACATGGCATTTTTATCAAATGTGGTGGTTCTTTTGAGGTACATTCACAGATCCTCAGATGTGCTCAACAACTAGTGGGCACTAGTGTCCTATCCATGACATAGTATCCACATGTCAAAAACACTAATATTATCCTTTTAATGCGTTGTCAACTCGCAAAGTATACAGGGTTGAAATAACTTCATTAACCATTGGGTCATTGTTCATTCCTGATGGAACTTATTTCCCTCAAATTTGCAAATTGGAAAAATATAGTCACATCTGACTCATACATATTTTTGAACTTTCAATATTTTGTATTTAGCAAGGAAAATATAAAAACCATGCATGCAAAATGGCTTGTGCAAAGAAATTGTGAGACATTTTTAGTTGAAAAAGGTTAGTTTGGGGATGTTTTATGTTACCGTAATGCCAACATTTAATAAACATGTATTTTATCTCTCTAGTGGAAATTATTCATAAATGAAATATCACATATTATAAAGTATTGTAATACATTTTAAACAAATATAAATCATTTTTGGATATAGTGTAATTGCTGGTGATTTTTAACACATAATTGTGATTACCATTAATAACAAAAAGTATGGATGAAAATAAGTGAAAATAAAATAAGTGAAGCAGTGAATAAAAGATGGAAGATGTGGTTTAAGGCACTTCGTCTTTAATTTTAAAGAAAACTATATGTTTAGGTAAACATTGTCAGCGATACCACCATAAGTGTTGCTGCTAGTTACTGCTCCCCAACCTTTAATGTCACACTAGTGCACAGCTCCAAAGAGGTGATGAAAGGTGTTCTGTGTTGAATTTATAGCCCTATAAAGCTAATTCAGATATAAGAGTTCAGACAAATGCTGGTATGCCTAAAAATTAGCCTCCCATTCAATCTCAATAGAGAATTTCAAAGATGAAAATTGGCATGACAGATTAAAGTCTTGGCTCTCTGATTTCAAGCTTTGGGAGAATGCAGAAATAGTGATTCTTTATAATCCATAAAAGCTGTCCTAATGTGTTCTCAAACAGAGGGAGAATCAACTGTGGTCTAGTTATTTAATAGTTAAAATGTCATTTAGTTAAAAAAGGATGGATGGGTTAGGTTTTGAGATATTGCAAGTCCAACAACCCACCTTGTTTGATGCCAGGGTAGTGCATTAGAAGACCATCAATTACCTTTTATATGGCAAATATGCTAGTGAGTTTCTCTCATTGAATGAATCGATCTATTCTTAATTCTAGGTAACAATTTGAAAAAAAAAAAGCCATTGATATAATGATTATAACAATATAACTGTTTCTTTAGGCTAACTATCTAACTATTAAAATCAATTGATAGTAGCCGCCTACAACCCTCACTTGTTTCAGTAGCTGTTTGGCTGTGCAAAGCATGCTGGACCACAGTTCAACGCCCAAAATGGCGGCAGGATTGAAAAGTTTGGGCTGTTTTCTTTGAGTTTGTTTTCTTTTTAGGTCATTTCTTTCGCTGATATAATTGCACTTAAGCATACCATTTTATCTTTGAAGACACATAGCTGTTCTTTCTTCTTGGAGAAGAATAATGGTAAAACTGGGATGGCGTTTTGTTATCAGCTCAAATTTCATGCGCTTAACGTTAGAACATCACTTTCCGAATGCTAGGCTAGGCTAGCTAACAAGCTAACTACTGTCACATAACTGTTACAGCCTTTGGACAGGTTAGTAGCGCCGCCAGTTATGTCTTGTCTCCCCGGTATCCCAACGCTGAACTGAATATGAAGAAGAGGATCCATTCATAGAAATGGAGGATGATGTGAAAAAAGTGAAAAAGGTAAGTTAAACAATGAACGTGCTAGCCAGCCAGCAGGTTGACAGGCTAGCATGTTAGCTAACGTTAGTTAGCTAAGTCTAGCTAACAACAAGTTGAGTTCAGCTGATTAGATGGTAACGTTAGTGCCTCTGATATAAAAGCGATAGGCTTACTAATTTGTAACTCACTTAATTAAAATGACATAAGCGTTACAGAACAGATTGAGCCTAAAAGAACAAGTGAGTTAATTGCAATTAAGTTAACCACAGTCCTTATGTCCACTTTGAGCTTGAATTAAGTTTTATTTCTCGGACTTCCACTGTATAACGCAAATTCGTTACGTTCTTAGCTTTGGGCTGCAGTAAAATCTGTTCAGATTCTATGTATGTCAGTTATCTGAAGATGCAGCTAAGAGGAAATTCATTAGTTAATTGTAATAATTAGGCCAATGTGTTATTCATTGTGAGCACATCCAGACTTCCTGGAGTCATACTGTCATTTTAATGGTCAGGCGTGGGTGTTGGAAGAGTTGTGTGCTCACCATCAGCCGTCACAGGCAGTGGTCATCAGTGTCACTCATGCTGGGGGAGTCAGCACTTCTGAGTTGTGCCAACCTACATTTACACACACAACTTATTAGCCTGCTAGACAGGAGAACTGATCTTCCACATTCAGAGGCAAAGCCCACCATCCCTCTTGGAGACTAGCTTTCTTAATCTTTTCTTCCTATTTTGTCTCATGTCTCACATTGTGGAAGGAAGTGCTTTGATTTTTCTTGGAAACTGGAAGCTATGCTACATTTTCCCTCTGTGCCTTTGGCTGGCTCTGGAGGAGAACAAAGGGCAGGGCCCACCAAAGCTAGGCAGGATGTGACGTTTGCAATCCCACTGCCTGAGCACCCTGACGGGAACTGAAATATCTAAGGCTGACCCTTAGGGTAAAATTATTGTGCAGTCATATTAAGAACACTAGTGTTACTATCTAATACCTCTCCTTGTCATGGGAAAGGAAATTAAGTGATAGCTTAGTGCTTAGCAGGTTGGTTGGAGCAAGCCAGTATCTGTGCCATGCCTGACATTTGCACAGAAAAGGACAAGACAGTTTGAAAAACATGGCTGTAAAAGACCTAAGCATTTTAGGCAGGTTTCCTAGTTTGTTTATTCAGGCGGTGGCCCAGCAGCCATTCCATTTTTGAAAGTTAAGTCTACTCTGCAAGGTGGAGAAAATTATTGTTCGATTCCAGCTCAGTGCTTTGTTGCTAATGTTTTAGCAGTGTCCTGTTGATGCAGAAATAAATTGAAAGCGTGCACTGTTAAGGCCAAGGAGTATCCCTCACTGGCCAGGGGATCATTGTTGTGTAGAAAGCAGTGTTAGCATTGTGTACACTTCTTTTTTGTTCCACTTGGTGGTGATATTGAATAGCATTTGGCCCTGATGTATTTTTGCATTCACTTCTCACAGAGGTGTTACAGTATTACTCCTGAGTTCAACTGCAGTCTCAAACCCCTTCACATGATATTATGATAGCATGTTACTGCGTCTTTGTTGACTGATGCTCATTCATAGAATAGCCCAGGTTTGAGGTGTCCTGATTAGGCTTGGCTAAGCTATATGATCATTATTATAAAGCTTACTTGATTCACCGTGTACACCTCACTCATAAATACCACTGTTACCTTACCTTGAAGATGATTAACACAAAATAATAAGACAATTGCCCATGTTTTCCTCTGTCTCAGCACAGGTCCACACTCTCAAACGTCTGTCCTGATTTTCCAGCATTCCTTTTGATTCTCTTTGAGTTTCAATGTCTTCTTTCAGTTGTTGACACGCTAACCATCATCACATTAAAAAGCCTCTAATATATTTGAATATGCTACAAACTTTCAAACCAAAAATGGCACTCATGAGGCCATTTACTACGATGCCCAGGGGTCACCTGTGGTAGCTGTGGTCTCACATTTCACCAGGTGGGGCCATGCAATGTTAATGCACTTGTCTTCTACCTGAAGCTGCGTACTGTTAAATAATGCACTGGTCGTAGGTTGTGCTGTTCCACGGTGTCTAAGGTGTGGAATCATATGTCAAGACTGGACATTGAGAGAGAACCAAATTATAGGGTAGGTTTAAAAGAGCCTAACTTGTCTCCCTATTTACACCATAGTTAAGGCACAATGCTTTTATTCAAGGAAGCAATCACAGTCATCACGTCTGAGCGAAGTGAGAGTGTTGTTAGCCCACATCACAGTCTCCCATCTCGTCTGTCTTCAACATATCTATTGCAGTTTACAAAACCATATGAGAAGTCTTTTGCAGTTTCTGTGTTTCTGTATTCAAAGCATGAATGTGTGTGTCATCACAGGAAGTTGGTGGTTGGTCCTCTTCCTCTTCTTGTGTTTCAGAGTAGACATGCAGAGACGCTCCCTTCCTTTGTTGGGGGTCACACCCCCCAGACATACATGTACACACAAAGACTGTTTGAACCTGTAAGTCACTCACCAGTTGGCAACTGTCACTAAGGCTGCGTGAGCAGAAGCAACAGGTGACGAGTGTAGTCAGTGAAAGGGGAAGAACGTCTGCGGCCAAGCACAGCCCAAGTACCAACTGTGTAGACTAGTTGCCGCTCAATAGGCAACTCTTCCAGCGTGAGTGTTCATGGAGAACGAGGTAGGCTTTTCCGCAATGCTGAGTCTTCGGTATGTTTGCTATTGTGCATAGGCATAACAATCATGGGTGAAATTTGTATCTTGTTCCTTGGTTTTTGTTAAGCTTACTTCTGGGCTCTCATGTTCAGTGTGAAGGGATAATGTTATTCAATGTTTTTATTGACCATATGCAAGAAAGCAGTGAAATCTTAGCGTCTAAAATAAAGAATTAAGAATTGTGTTCCTGTGAACGTTTGGACAAGAGGAGGTAAATGGATGGATGGAACTGTGGTGGCTGCAGCAACTCCTTCTGTAGGGTGGATTTGAATGTTGGCCGCCACTGTTGCAAATGCAATTTTTTTTTTTTTTCCTGTTAATGCTAATTGTGACATTTGGGCAACACGTATTGGGTAACGCAGAATGCTGCACATGTGCACTCTCAAAGACGGCCATCTATCTCACTTGCGGTAGCTGCAACTACCAGCATAGTCAGGGAAAGCAAGGTCAGCAGAAATTACAATCTATATAAGGCCCACAGTCAACAGCAACTTCATAGAGTAAAGAGGTTTCTTGTTGGGTTTTTTGGAGGGGTTAACCTGGAGGGGTTAACCTTAAGCTTGATTGAATTCGATTTGCTTTTCTTTTTTGCCCAACAAATTGCAATGATGTCATCTGTTTATGGACATGAATAGAGTCACGTAATGAACTAATGATATGCTGTTGCAGAGGATCAGGGACCGCCCATGATTTATGTCTTAGACAAGCTTACAGGCTATGTAGACAGAGTGGGTCTCAAATGTGTTTTTGAATTTTTGGAAGGGGGCCTGGCAAAAACGCAGCCTGAGACTGTTGGATTTCTACACAGCAATCTCTTTAAACTCCTCACTTCTTTGTCCATTAGCCTGGTATCGTGTCTCCGTTCAAGCGTGTCTTCCTGAAAGGAGAGAAGGGGAGGGACAAGAAGGCCCAGGAGAAGGCCACTGAGCGCAGGGCCCTCCACACCTTCTCCCTCTCCCAGCCTGACCACCGCATCGACCCCGACATCCTGCTTAACGACTACATTGAGAAGGAGGTCAAAGTGAGTACGACTAGCAGAGATATACTCCCCCAGTATACTTGAAATGTAGCAATAGGTTAGTAGAACGTAATGGATGAGACTTTTGTTTCTGTGATGTGTTTTGTTATGTTTTACTATTTACTTATTTACTATTGTTGCTGCTGTAGTCAGTGTGTTGGTGAATGCACAATGCCTGGAGTTTTAATCAACCCTGAGTAAAAACTGAGTGCATCTTCTGTTAATGCAGTACTTGGGGCAGCTGACATCAGTTCCCGGATACTTGAACCCCTCAAGTCGTACAGAGGTCCTGCAGCTCATTGACAATGCAAGGGTAAGCAATTCTAAATAGAATTGATAATGCTTAAATGCATAGTTTATGTAATCTAGAGGGAATTGGAATATCAAAGTTGTCCGATATTATGGCACTTATTGTTTCTAAAGTAACATGGATGACTAAACTCGTCTTCCGCCTCCCTGTTTCCCAGAAGTCTCATCAGTTGGCAGGCCAACTGACATCAGAGCAGGATGCCGTGGTCAGCCTGTCGGCGTACAACATCAAGCTAGTTTGGCGCGACGGAGAGGACATCATCCTTAGAGTTCCCATCCACGACATTGCTGCCGTCTCCTACATCAGGGACGATTCGCTTCACCTTGTAGTGCTCAAAACAGGTTAGCATGAGGGCGATCATGTTTGCTTTGTCACCTACAACATAACCTTAAGTTCCTGTGGGTGTTGGAGAAATGAACACAGCTCAGCAGGAGCATTGGACCGTTATGTTGTCCCATCTTTATGTCTATTGGTTAAGTCTTTATTATTGGATATGTGTGAGTACCTGCTGCGAAATGTGAAGTTTACCAATTAATAATCATTATATTGGAAATACTTAGAAGGTGCAGTGTAATTATTTTGTTCCTTAAATCATTGGACCTAATAATTAATGATTACTGATAACTAGAGATGAGCCAGCAAAATAATCAGAATTATTATTTTAGCCATTGTGCATTCAGGTTAAAGTAATGAATGTTGGCTAGAAAAGAAACTTTGAATCATCAAATCTGACAGTGTTTGTTTTGCTGTGTTTTTCAGCCCAGGAGTCGGGGGGCTCTCCTTGTCCCAGCTCGTGTCCTGATCTCAACAAGTCTCAGACCCTCAGCTCCTTATCAGAGAGTGGCGCTGTGCTCGTGGAAGTCTGCTGCCTGCTCGTGCTGGCCGTTGAGAATAAGGTATTTATTTGCATGTTATGGTTCCTGTATTAGAACATATTTTCAAATGAAGGATGGGTTCTATCATTAGTGGTTCTATTAATTATTACTCAAAGTCTCCACTGAAAATGCCAGCTAATCATTTAGTCTGTGTCATCCCGGATTTTAAGTTCAAGCAACCTGTCGTGACACAGTTTATAACTGTTTATAGCAATCCGACAGCGAGGGTTAGAAACTAAATGACATTTTACACTCTCAATATTACCAAAACCACAATTGAAACCGTTTAGAGACAGCCAGATTGATTGCTTAACTCTGCTGGACAAGGCTTGCTCAGGCATTGCTTAGCTTATCTTATCTTATCTTATCTTATCTTATCTTATCTATCTTAACTTTTTTTCAAGGCAGTGTTTTAACACTTGGTTTTGTGTCTGCCCTTTTTACCAGCAAACTGCAGCATACCATATTTATCTTATATATCAGTTGTATGTGATATATTTCTGTCCAGTTCTTCTATAATCTTTAACCTCTCAGTACCAATATAGTCCAGTATAACATAGGCCCCTGGTTCTTGGAATATGTAGTAGAAAGTTGTCTTCCCTGTTTTTGGTACACAGCAACTGATGTACTGTCTCCTCCTCAGACATCATGGCAATAAAAAACATCAGAGAACCGTCCTGAATTAGTTTTTTGTTAAATTATTAGTGCATTGTTAATCACTGCATTTCTTGGTATTTCAGGCAGCAGCAGAGGAGCTTTGTCTTCTGCTCAGCCAGGTCTTTCAGATTGTTTACACAGAGTCCACCATCGACTTCCTGGACAGAGCCATTTTTGACGGAGCCACTACACCTACCAGGCACCTTTCCCTTTACAGTGGTAAGGAAAAGAAGTGATCAAGTGACTCAGAGAACAACAAACTGATTGGTTGATTGATTGATTTGGAAAAGGGTACTCCAAATACTCACCTAGGGAATGGTAAGCAATAGTACTTATTAGAGATGGGAACATGGAGAAATCTCAAAGATGATTAATCGTAATAGTTATTTTCCTTATGTAAGTTTAAAAAATGTTAAAAAATTGAAAAAATTCAATTTGGGGTAATCTAGTTTAACCAACTAGTATTTCCACATTCTCTCTTAAACCTGGATAAGGAGTATATTCTCAGTATATTCTTTGCTGTTTATACACAGCGACTTAACATTTGTGGTAGTGTTGGGTGTGGGGGTGTGTTTCTTAAACCACCGGTAACATATTACATTCTGACTTTTGTCCTCTGCTCTAGCTATTTTATTTTCACAACTTTGGTTAGTCATCATTGCATAGTCTGAACCTGTGAATATGTGCTTCCCTAATTCGACAGATGACTCCTCAAGCAAAGTGGACGTTAAGGAGGCCTTTGAAGCAGAGGCCAGCACATTGTAAGTACTTGATGTCGATACCATGATGATATGCTTCTATTGTAGGAACAGTGGCCAAGGAAGATTTTAACACTGCTCAGAAGTTGGTTTTATTTTGCTGCTTGTCATTACTGTCCAAACACCTCACTGTTCGCACCATGACCAAGCCTAAATGGAATCTGCTGACACATAACCCATTTGCTTTAATATCCAAAAAAACCCATTTTTTTTAATATGGTGGTAGTTAAATATCCACATAGTCCAGGTTTGACACAAATACTGCAGAAAAAGTGTCTGCAGATTCCATTCAGGCCTGCTCACAACTTAGTGTAGTTGTTAGTGTCCTTTTTTGGTACGAAGTTTTGCATAGCATAACAGAGTTATTTCTGGCAGTCACACTCGAGGAGGCGCTACAGCTCAATCAGCTGAGCATATACATAGCCACTGCAATTGCGCGGTCTATTTAAACCATCAATCTCACTGCTCATTCTCTGCTGCTGCCGCTGCCGCTCTGCACACTGCGTTGCTCTGTTGCTGTTTATGCCAAGCTCTCACCCCACCACCACCTCAGCATCCACCTGTGGGCTCTGTTCTTAGCCCCCCTAGGGGTTTACTGCCGATCACTCCCTGCCTCACTCGGCTGGCTAAGTGAGTTAAGTGGAGGGCGATGCAACAGGTCCCTGACACCAAACTAAATCACATATACATTTTATTCTCATATAAAATGTCATCAATACGTGAGTTGGCTGCCAGAAATGTATATAATATATGATATATGATACATGAGCATGATTCAGCCTGTTAAGATATACTTCTTCTCTCAGTTCGTTCCAGGGCTCTCTGGAGGCAGGAGGGAACTCTCCAACAGCCTCCACCCCAGCATCCCCTCAGACCAAGACCGCCAGTGAGGGAGAGCTCAGTACCACTGCTGCAGAACTGCTGCAGGACTACATGACCACGGTATGACGATTACCTCTCTCATGCTCTCTCCCCCTCTCTCTGTGTTTTCCAAAAAGTGAGTCAATAGGTATGAAAGAGTCTTCATTGCACTAATACCAATTTTTCAGAACTGATACAAGTAGTGAGTACTTGAGTGAGTGGATTGGCCGATCCGAGTGCCCATACTGAGTACTTCACAATTTACAGTCATTCATAGGCTGCCGACTATTGGCCTGTTATGAAACAATTACAGTAACAAATGAGTCCATTGCATTTATTGATTCATGTTTTCATTAATCTCTCTTTTTTCCGTTCCTTGCTAGTTGCGGACAAAGCTGTCATCTCAGGAGATCCAGCAGTTTGCTACTCTGCTCCATGAATACCGTAACGGTGCCTCCATCCACGAGTTCTGCATTAATC
The DNA here is from genome assembly GCA_900660455.1 of Gephyroberyx darwinii. NCBI lineage: Eukaryota > Metazoa > Chordata > Actinopteri > Trachichthyiformes > Trachichthyidae > Gephyroberyx > Gephyroberyx darwinii. The sequence continues at coordinate 15,972 of CABFOQ010008018.1, forward strand.
TGCGACAACTCTACGGGGACAGCAGGAAGTTCCTCCTATTGGGTACAACCCCTCTTCATGTCCTCACAACACCTGTTGATGTTTGTATTGAGCTATGGTTAGGTAGTTTTGAGCTGTGAATACTTCTCTCGTGACAAATTATCGCATCTTACTTACTCCACCTTGATAAATTTATGGAAAAACGACTGAGTTCTTTGGCGGTGGGCGAATACTATATACAGGCATGCAAACTTGTCACCTTTGGGCGAAATTCACCGTTTTGAATCCAAAATAGGTCAAAAAAAAAAAACACCATGAGAGTGAATTGCGGGAACAGCAATCAGGTAAACTTGTGTTCTCTCCTCTCCGAGTTTGATGTCAGCAAATAACAGTAACATTAAGTTGATGTGCTAGCTTGCAGTGCATCTCTCGGTCTGTTTGTGTCTTGCTTGCTTGCCAGCCACTTCCAAGGCTGTTCTGTGACTTTGTGCCTGACTAAAGTGAGCGTGAAATACAACTATTTATTATGTTTGATGAAACTGCAACTCGGAAAAGATACATGCGAACATGCGTTCAAATGCGCGTGCACGAAATGAAACTCACGCTTTCCAGCAGCAACCTCTGTGGGGACCAGTCCAGACAATATATTGGCGTGATGGCACTCATAGGCACACAATTTTAAAACAAGACGATGATCTAGTCTCTCAGTCAAGGTTTAGTTACAACTCTGGACTAATGCAAGATGGAAAACAATGGATTGACATTGACTATTGATTAAATATTGAATTTCAAATGTTGATTAGCTGGGCATACTGGGCAATATGGATGCACATCTCAGTAAATAATAACCAAGTATTCAGCCAAGCCATAGTATAAATAGTATTTTATATTTGAAAATGTATAAAAGGAAATCTGGAGGAGCCAGTTTGAATGGGCCTGATGCAGCTGATAAAATTAATAATAGTATTGTGGTATTCTATTCAATAAATATTGTTTGTTTATTCCTCATTCTGTTCTGTATATGTCTACTTATTCTTAGACCGACAGATGGAGCAAACTGTTTTAAAGGAGGGAGGATTGTAGTGGGAGCACTGGGGTGTCAGGTGTGACTGTGGCAATGGTAATCCTAAAAGTCATCAGAAATGAGCCTTTAGTAGCTTATTTTTCAAAAAAAAATCTCCGAGGGTACATACCGCCGGACCCCCCTAGCGGGTCTAACGCATCCTTCTCACCAGTTTGCATGCCTGTATATATACTATACTAACGTATAGATTGTAGACTTCTGATTCTTACCCAGCTGGCTTTCTCCTCTCTGCTCCCTCCCCCCGCAGGCCTGCGTCCCTTCATACCAGAGAAGGACAGCCAGCACTTTGAGAATTTCCTTGAGACCATTGGTGTCAAGGATGGCCGAGGTATCATCACCGACAGCTTTGGCCGCTATCGTCGCACGGCCAGCTCTGCCTCTGATTCCACCACCAATGGCAATGGAGCTGCAGGAGGGAGTGGTGACAGTGGGGGCTCAGATGAGGGGCAAGAGGCCTCTGAGGGCGATGAATGGGACCGCATGATCACTGATATCAGTAATGACATTGAAGCACTTGGCTGCAGTATGGACCAGGAGGGAGTCACACCTTGACACAGTGAATGAAGGGAGGTGTTTTTGGAAGCGCTGAGGACATGAAATGGTGGCCACTCTTGTTTACTGGATACTGTTGTAGTCAGTAGACATGGACTGAATGGATCAGGTGAAGGTCCTTGGCACTGAGATTTGTTTTGCCGTTTTTTTCCTCTAATTGTCAAGAGGATGATCCATATTCAGTGAACACTCAAGGACATCTTCAGCCTACTGCCATACAACAATGAAGTGAACAAATGGGCTTATGCAGACCCTGTAGATGACATGCAATCAGTTTGGGCTATCATTTTGGAGTTGCTGCATGTCAAAGTCATTCATAGCCTCTGACGGATTTTGATGGTTTCTTTGGATTTATATTCATTTATTGGCAGTATCTGCCACTGCTGTCAACAATGTAGCAAATACCTCCAGAGTCTTTAAGGGTGTTCAAGACAGACTCTTGAATATCATCAAAGACTCAGGTGTAGCGACCAAAGGACTATGTACATCTTGTGGAAGATTATGACTGAGGCTGTACTGTTTTATGCTTTTGTATTACTATAGGTCAATCATCTTCATCCACCAGGAGAACATTGTTGTTGTTTATTTACTTCACATTTGTTTGTGTGTTGCTGTGAGAGTGTAACTTTTGGCTATATATATTTTCATATGATTTGTGTACCGGTTTGTTTTACACTATCACTTGTTATCTATGTTTACTCATTTATATATTTTTGCCCTATTCAAATGACCAAGGAAATGCTGTAAGACTGACAATTCTCATTCAGTTACAGCAATTGAGTGGGGACCATATTTGACAAAGCCAGTTAGTTAATGGCTGATGGAAGGTTTTGATTTTAGATGTTTGTTTTCATGCAGGTCATCTTGTTGCGTTGTATGACATTACTGTAGATTCCCCATTTATCTGTCATTGTGCCTTTACACTGCAGTACTGCTGCCAAGTGTCTGTCAAGACACAGATATGGAATTATGAACTGTAACTACAGTTGATGAGCGAATCATGGTTATTAAATAACAGCTACTTTACTTTGTCTGTTCGTGTCATGGAAAATTACTAGTATCATGAGGGCTTTCTGAAAGATGAGGTTATTATCCTTGACACTTGCCTGTTGCATTATCAGTGTTATGCAGTTTGAAGTTAGATTAGCAAGATTATTATATTTGTTGATACATATATAGACTATGTGCAACATAATTGACTGGACTAAAAGGAGTGTAACCTGTGATCATGATCCCTTCTGAGTGGTCATTTGCTTGGATGCAACTAAGCCTCACTGAAATTTCAGCCATGCTTTCATCAAAGCAATCTTGTTGGATGTTGCTGAATGCCCTCAAAATTGGGGATTAGTTGTGTCAGTCTGAGGGACAAGAAACTGGCAGGACAACTCGAACTGTGCACATTCCATTCTGTAAAGCCCCTCATGGTATGTGACCTTGCTCATTTTCCCTTGAGCATCTACTGTATTATGATTTCCTATAGTAAGTTTAAACCAAAAGTCTACACAACAAAGTGCATTCAAAAGACACTTGTTTGTTGTGGGAAGGGAACAGTGGCATGGGTTTGAATTTACAGAACAGAACACTACACCTGGGCTCAAATAGCCACTTTGGCATGAGGCACTGTCTGCAAGGAACAAAGGGATGAGATAATCAAGGACCCTATGATCTCACCGTGCAAGTGCAGATTCTTTCTCAGTGCACAGGCAGACTATCCTTGGTTGTCAAATCTAACTGTTTGTGACAGCGTTGCGTCATTGTTTTGGTAGAAACAAAGAGTAAATGATTGAGGGGTTGTGACATGTGGTCCCTGTGTAATGAAATGGTGTCTGCTCTCTCACTACATGAGAGCCCTAATTGCCCCCCTGTAAATTCTCTTGTTAATCCAATCTTAGTGGGAACAAAGTCACTCCAGTGCTTCATTTCAAGCAAGTAATTATTTAATGGTACATGCACGGCTTTAATTAAGTCGTTAAAAGATCCCATGCTGCTTTTTACAAAGAGTTTGGGAATTATCTTCACAGAAATGAGTGGAACCCCTGTAGTGCCTCCATCGGTTTGCATGAGCTTGCCTCATAAAAGAATCAATGGGTGTTAATGCTTGTTTGTTTGAAAGCTGTTTGAATGAAAAGGCCGTTGCACTCAACAAGAAAGAAAGTTTGACATTTCTGGCCATAAAGGTAAGTGGTTTAAATTTAGCAGACTGTGACTGGCCCCTTTGGCCCTTTGATTCAGTAGGTAACTTCAGCTCCACAGGAATGGTTGGACAATGATTGAAGAAAATGACACTGCTGTCTTCATAATATTAGATTTACTTTTTATTATTAGGTTTTGGGGTGAGTTTCACAGGAACAAAATCAAGAAGTATAGACATACTGCAGTTCTTCAACACCTAACAGCCACTTTACAATTTTTTGCAGCTTGCCATCTTGAAATGCAGTCAAAAGAACATTTTGTCAGAGCACACAAACCTAATCCCAAATGGAAAAGAATCTTCAAGCCAGGGAGTGTTCCCCAAATCAATATTATGGTTATTTTTAGCACTGGGCAAGGCTTAATTTATGTCTGGGATCCAAGTGTTCCTCTGTATTTTCCAACAACGCAACCCAAACAGTCAGTATCAGTGTTTTGACACTCCAGGGGCTTAAACTAAAAACCTTAGGAGTCTGTGATGCGCATTACTTCTCCAACATGGAACGGGTTCAGCAATTGCTTCCACACAATTAAAAATGAACTGTGTCGTTAGTAGTAGGTTTTCCAGTAAATCAAGCACTGATAGGATGGTCAAGCAAAGTATCAGCTGACGTGGCAGGTGTCACAAATGAGGAAAATGGGCAGTCATTAGGCATCCAGATGAAAGCCAAAATGCTGAACAGCTCACCATGTTGAGATGGGATGTCCTGAGACACTCCCACACTAAGCCTCAGCATGTGATGCACTCTGGGATTCTTGCCAGCTCACCTTAGTAAGGTTTGTTTCTTGGCTAGTCACACTTGAGTTTGCATCTCAGACGCATCACGGTGAGAATGCCGTCTCTGTGGAGTGTCGGTCGTGTTAAAGTTATGTTATATATGTATTCCTGGAGCAGAATGTCAGCTACACGCCCAATAAAATGAAACATTTGAGTGATTTCATTTCATTTTATATGAATCTGAGTATGAGACAATACTATTGACGCTGAAGTGATGTGAGCTCTAGGGTAAACATACATCTCTAGAGATAGCAGTCAACTGACAGCTACGCTCCGGATGGTTTCTCCTTTCAGCCTCAGTCAACATGTGATATTTGTTTTGGATGTGTGGGGTTTGTCTTGGCATATGTTATGGCCACTGCCTTTTAATTCAGTGGTAACCACCCTACCACAAACAAAGCCAGTAATAACAAAGGCAATAATACTTTGTCATTTGGATCTTTGTGCGTGAGGGAGACTGACAGAAGAGAAGCCATTTCAGCCTTTGCAAGCTTCTGGCAGCTCGTTGTCAGATTTTCCCTTTTGTGTGAAATGCAATAGTAATGAAATGTCACGCTATATGGTTGTAGATAGCCATCATTGGATTATTCTTGATATCAATCTACATTGATCATGAATAACCATCTAAAAGGAAGTCTTTGAATACAATCAGCAAAATCATCTTTCTTTTCTCAAAGGATCATTCTTGTTTTTATGTGATATTCAGTTGGTTCTTTGTCTTGAGAGTATTCTTCTTGAAATTGGAAAGCATGGTTTGGTTTTGTGGTTATCAACACACAAAGATGAGCAAAATGTAGACACTTAAGCCAGCTGAGAATCCAAACCCACAATATGGCCTGATTATAGGTTTATTGACATCTGGACAGATAACTAACCTGATGCAACAGCAAAGATCTCAACTGATTTTATGCCTGTCAAGTACTTTAGCATTGCTTAATGCAACCAAGACTGTTTAGGCATGAAATTCATACCACTGTAACTTTAAGGAACAGCTGTTGGGCGGAACTGGAAGCTAAATAAGCACAAAATAGTGTTTTTTGTCTGTTATGTACAGTATGTATTATGTCTACCAAGCCTTAACAAACACTAGCAGTGGCCAAAAATCAGTCATGACAGAGCTGCATCTGTGGCCAAGTGTTGGATAAAATGATTTCAATTAATTTAATAAGCATATTACTTTTTCTGCTTTTAAGTTGTGCTCGCAGCATAAATACCATCAATGAGGTCTTCTGATAGAAGGAAATGAATTGAATTGAAAGCCTGAATTGGCCAATGGCAGCAACACTTGCCAGCGATTCATCAGAAAATGTACGTGATGGCCTTATGTGCACCCATTCAGTCAAAAGGCGTTGTGGCTTTCAGCAACAATACGCTCACATAAAGCTGGAGCTCATGCATGAAAATCTCAGCCTCAACAAAGTCATTCAGAACATGCCACTTCAGGCCCTATGGGTGGAGAGGGACACAGGGCTCAGGGAGCAGGGTACATTTACTCTCACATGCAAAAGTTATGTTCATAACCCCATGCTCATGTCTTCACTTATACCCAAAACTGTGGGAGCCCAAGCCTTTCCCAAACATTTACATTTGTCCCATAGTTAAGGTGCAATGTGCACAGATGATTATTTGCAGTACCAAGGCACCAGGACAAAACTCAAGGAAAGCTCATTTGAAGAGAGGAGGTGAGTGACCACAAAATCATGTCGTGTGTCAGAGCTAAGGCATGTACTAATGCATGTCCACCGGCCACGAGGAATCCTCAAAGCAAAACACCGGCTGTTCGTTCAACACTTTCCATCCTTCAGAGGCAGACTGTTAAACTGAACAGACCTAAATAAGAAATGTAATCATTGCCATGGGGACACAGGCTCATAACATTTACCAATACACAGAATCTGATCTATCCTTTGTGCTATTTAACTAAGGTGAATGCTTGTTATTGGGTATAAGGCCCTTAATACTTCCAGATAGCTCAACTGTAACCTCAGTGTCCCAGTACCACCTCTATCTAGATGAGACCTACAGTAACATACACTAAGCTTATTTTGTTCTGTATGCCTCATCAACTTTATCTGTCCATGGCACAGTGAGCTCTCAGTCCTAACGGGTAAAGAATTAACTCCTGCTTGTTCACTCTTAGTGGTCGCTGCCAGGCTCTTCAACAGTGACCAGGCAGTGATCCATTCTGGGTACCACATAACCAGTCCAGAGGTGTGTTCAATTCAATTACAAGCTTAGTAATGCAAGATCAATGTGTAAATCTAGATATAAATGCTCTTTGACAGGAATTGTTTTCCGGCCATTGTGCCATACTGCTCCAGGGACAGTGTGAACCAAGACAAAGGCCTAGTATTGTGTTGGGCAGGGAAACCTAATCGCCTGATGTTGGTACTCTGAACAGTCTGGGCAGAAACACACACCATTCTTGCTGTTGTTATTTCAGTGGTCGTCTGAGGAGGTAATCTGTTTAATCTGTACAACTATTGCCGCACACAAATTAGATATTCAGGTGTTTTCCAATGGTCTAGTGGTGAGCTGAAAGAGGTTTGAAGCCCTTTTGTTCAGATTGATATATGTCTGGTGCACAAGGCTTGGCATCTCAACCCCATCACTGTGTGTTCTGTGCTCAGCGACATTTCCAATGCAATGATGTCCCCACCCCCATCCATTTGCCAAGGAAAAGTTATCTCCAATTATGTGTAACTGCCATCATAACAAGAACTTACAGTGCTCTAGAGCTATTTAATCTCATCTTGTAGTTTGGTGCACTGAGATCTAGATGAGTTACAGCTCAATGTTTTCCCATTAAACTAAACTATGTTTCCATTTCAAACTAACAGGCAATGTCATCTCAAAGGTTTCCTTCCTGGCATACGCACGTCTTTCAAGTTGGATCGGCAGATTATAAAAAGGCAAAGCTCCAAACGAAAGCAGAGAACTGGACAAGCTGAGTTCTGGGTTCACCAATTAGTGCAATTTTTAATCATTATTGACAGTCATTATAAAGAATAAATCCTTTTATCATCACAAACATCTTATTTTACAAAAAAAGCAGGACTGATTTACTCGATACTACTACTTCCTAGCTAAAATATGCAGAGGGAGTATAGACTGTGCATTAAATAATATTAAGGCATCTTTTTATAAGAACAAAGCATGAAGCTCAACATTTAGGACAATGAGCGACGTTGAGCGATGAGTTTCTTGGGAGACACTGATTACATCATCACTGTACGCAGCATAAATCTACTCAAATATTCTGTTTGATTAATCTAGCCTTTTACATAAGAACCATTACAATCAAAGTATATGGAAATATCTGAAATATTATTTGGTGACACTGGAACTGATAAGGCTAATAGAAGTGGACAGAAATACGCTTGAGATTACTTAAAAACTGCAAATATTTGAGTCTCATGTCATGATGGCCTAAAAGTCTAAAAGTCTCTGCAACTTGTTAGTGTAGCTGCCCTTTATCATTTTGTGGTAAAAAGACAAATTACTACGCTCAAACTGTACTCAACATAATATACATTATCTAAATTACATACGTCTCTCTCTTTGATAATAGGGACTATAAAAATGTTGTTTTTTTTCTTGTTTTTTTTTTACAGATCTGGTCAAGGCTTAAATACGCAAAGGATTTCACTACTATCCAACAATAAATGGCCATGGCTGGGTTGTTCCAATGGAGTAAAAATAGCATTAACACTCAGATGTTTCAGGGTACCCTGCCTGCAGAAGAGCTATCACACTGCCACTGCCACTAGCAGAGTGAGAAACGGCGAGAGTTTATGTTCATCTTGGTGACGCCAATGAGTCTCAGCGGGGCAGAGAGGCCGAGGCCTGGGGTGACCGGGCACTCGCATAGCAGGTCTGACAGCTCGTCCCGCTCCTCGAGGCCAAAGGTGGCATCATTGAGCATCCGGCGATGCAGGTGGCATGTTTGCTCGATCTTTAGCTTGTTGATGTCGTTACGGAGGTGCATGAGTTGCCTTGCCAGCTGCTGGTCCTGCAACCGCATCTCTGTCTACAAATGGTTTAACATAGATGGAGAAAGAGAGAGACAGACAAAGATAGACAGAGAGAGACAGAGAGAGACAGAGAGAGACAGAGATAGGCAGAAATAATGAATACTGTACATGCTATGTGCAGAGGAAATTCCTCAAATGTAACCTTCTGTATAATAAAACGTACAGTACTTATAGTTTGTACAGATGTACAGAGACATTTCTTTGAGATGTACCCTGTATAATAAAACGTACTGTTGGCTCTAATTGTAAGAATTTAAACATCAGATTCAGTAAATAAACTAAATTGTTTTATAGGTCTGAGCTTGATTGCAACAACAAAATGATCAAGGTTCACTGGAAGTTCGTGCTACCAGTCCTGACTGTGGGACAAAATCTGAAAAGAAAACTCACAGTGGGACATTCAGAGACAAGTTTCTAAGCATAAGCACTCTCAGCAGTATTGCTCTCTTGTCTACTGTCTTTGTGCAAAATGTTTGCTTTCAAATATTCCCCCGAAGCCAGTGCCTCTTTGCGTGCTCAGTCCAAGCATGTGAACCACGGTGCATCATAATTAGTACAACTGATTACACTTGCACAAACTGTATATGAAAAGATCTTCCTGCATCCCAATCACTCTCACTCACTTTAACTTGAATGAGATTATTTTGGACATTGTGTCCCTTGTTAAATTCTTATTATCTAAAAACTGCAAACCCTATACTATTAAAAGGCTCTTCAAAGCAAAATGTGAGTGTGTGTATTTGAAATGTAACCAATGCCTCACCAGTTCTTTCCTGAGCCAATTGAGAGCGTTGTCAATATTCCCGAATCCCCTCAATACACCTGATGGCAACTTGCACTGAATCACATCTGAGTTCACTACAGTCTCTTTGGATCTGGCTGGCTTCCCTTCATTCTCCACCTGGAGCTGGTCTTCTCGTAGTCCTGAATCTCTGAAGCTTTCTGCCTCTAGCTGGGCTTTCCACTCTAGGTAAGACGGTCTCCTGGTCTCTAGTCTTAGTTTCTCTGTCAAGGCCTTCAAAGTCATGAGATGGTCATCGGTAGCCAATCCCGCATCTTCCTTTTCTGCTTCTTCCAAGTCACAGGCCCTGTCCACCATAATCTGGGGAACTGAGGCTGCTTCCATCATTAATCTGATAAATAAAAAGAACTTCTCAAAAATGTGCCCAAGTCAAGAGAAAAGATATAGATATGTCTTCTTCATTGATTACCTCTTTCCTTGTTATGGTATATGTGTCGTCCTTCCTTTGCCCTGTGTTCTGTGTCAATACAGTTCATTTGGATGAGTACTGAGGTTCCCAAAAAGCTTCGCTCATCGAATATTTCTTCAATAGGTCCTTTGGTTTTTAGGCAGATAAACTTTGGAACTGTAGAGGAAACAAAATGCATATTATGAAAAGCGTTCATATTTGCTCAGTATATATTTGTCAAGAACACTAAATAAGACATCTGGCATGAGGGCCAAACGCCAGCTTTGGCTTGTAGACACGGTTATTTAACAGAATGAAACAGAAAGAGTGAAATGTAATGGTCCACATGTGATGCCATACAGTATAACATGGTCACAATATTGAATGTACTTTGTAAAGTATGTACTCAGATTAAGCGCTTGGCCTTTTGTCGTTTCGTGTTAAATAAAAAGGACCAGCACACTGAGGAACACACCTCCGGGGTTTTCATTTGACGGGAACAAGCCGTTTCCATAGCAACAACACAGCCACTGTAAATGAATCAGCATTTCTCTGACTCCCAACCTATACTGTCCATTACGAGTGAATCTGAGCATTCCTCAGTAGATTCAGGGCATACCTCAACAGACAAATGACATGAGTAGAGTCAATTACTAAAGACCTATTTTGACAAACTGAATTTGATGATGATGCGATTTTGTTGTGGTGAAGACTTATTATTATAGTTACATGGGACTGCTCAACAACGTATATTTTGTATCCAAGACAGCAGTTAATTATTAATATTACATTACAATACACTTTTAACGGGAGCCAATATTTGTAATGTAGTGTTGTATCATTCATAGCATTCAAACTGAGTGATAAACCCAAGGTGCATGAAGATGGTGACTTCCTGGTTTCATTGCTGTATCGCGGTGCAAACATTCCACATATCAATAATCACTCTGGCCAGTTCAGAAACACTGTGGTATGGGCATGAAGGACCGCCTGAAGAAAAGCCTACCTCAGGAGATAAAGGAACAAACTGCTTCTGCACTGTAACACAGCCTCTTGGATAATATAGCATAAACATACTGTGGTAGGAGAGACAGATGCAGCGAAGGCAGGCTTTTGGCTCAGGATCCTCTCACAAAGTCTTCAAGCGCTAGTAAGTGGTTACCGCTCAGTTATTCCATAATGGGCACAGCAGACCAGCGGTGAAGTCATTGCCCTTGTATCTAATGATAGGCTTGGCTGTTTTGCAAGGTAAAATAGACCTCTGACTGTGCAGAGTAGCTGACTTTTAAAGGCTTGGGGAATGGCTCCTTTCCTTATTCTCTGCAGGAATCAATGTGTCTCTGGAGGCTGTATTGTTATAGGAGGCCATTAGAGGAGGAAAATCCATGCTACATGCATTTTTAAAGACTTTGTAAAGACCATGTATGTACAGTAAGGAAGTGAAGTACACTGTAAAAGAGAACTGCAGAGCAGCAGAGGGTGTGTGTCCAGTATGTAGAGCATGCAGAATATAAGGATAACATGTGTTGTCTTCACAATATATGTATGACTGTACATTCAGTCTAATATATAATTTTCTCTGATATGCTGTAAATAATGACATCTTTAGTGGCCAGACTCATTACAATCCTCATCCTGTATTGGTGGCTACCTAGTAATTTAAGAGGCACTTTTGGTGAACCCAGGCACTTTGAGACAGACCAGCAGGAAACCTTCATCTCTATGCCGCCAAAATTTACATCCTGAATATCAAATGGCGGCTTGGGGCAAATAATGACACTAATGGAGCCTGGAAAAGAAAGACCATTTCTCCCCATTATCCACATGTCCCAACTGGCATCCAAATCACTAAGCATGCCAGTCTTCCACCCATAACATTCCTCTGGTTTCATGGCTACTGACTGCCGAATGTGATTGCTCGGCAACGTCCAGTTCCAGAGTTGCCGCACCAATAAAATACATTTTGTGGTGTTGGAGTTTGAGATGCCAGAACCTGGTCTGGGTCTTCTAACCGAGACATGAAGTCAATGTCTACATAACAAACATAACCGCACTGTAACTAATCTTAGGCCCACTGGGTGTCTTTCCATAACTTTCCATAAGCTCTATAACATAACCTGTCATTCCAATGTGGAGATGTTGAGTTTCAAATTGGAGTTTTGACTATAATGATCAACTCTCACAGGCTATCAAGTGATAATTGCCCTATTTCTTTCACATGAAAGGCATTCATATAGGTACAGGGCAAATGGATTCCCATAGCAACAACAGTTAACATAAAATAATAATACAGTTAATACAACAATACGGAGACTTCAGTTCTTGGTTGTGTAGATTCATTTGTCCCCTTTCCAACCACCAACTTAAGCCAAACACAGCAGGAAGAGAGAACCTCTGCTGGATGTCAGTGTCAACCTGTGCTCTGTCCTGGTTGCAGGTCATTCAGAAAAGGATGAGGAAGCATACTGTCAAGTAAGACTGCATCTATAAGACACTTCCAACAAAGGTAGTCCCTCAACTAGGAAAAAGTTGAGACCCGCAATTATAATTCCTCGTGTCTTTTTAACAAATCACATTTAAACATCCCAACCTGAAACAGGCCTTATTACTATATTCTTACAAAAATCATTCTTTCCTAAGCAACATGCAAAACTATTTTATGGGAAGAGAGGCACATCAGCACTAAAAACGTGGCAGTGGAGACATAGACCGAAGCGGCTATGTCTTCAGTAATAACATGACAAGAATAAAGTCTTAATAGTCTTTTCTGGATTTCTGCTTTACTTGAGCTTATTTCAGTCTCTGCCCGTGAAACGAAGGGAAAAAACTCGGTTTACAAAATTGTGTCAAAGTTTGTAAATGAATAGAGCACGTCTGTCATTCACTAAAAAAAACATTTACATCTGCGAAGAATTAGGAATTAGGCACGCGGCCCAGTTAGTTTTTATATAGACTACAACATATGGTTCTCATTGGTTTCGTCAGAAAATATAGACCACGAATCATACCTGTATTAAAGGCCAAAGACGATGCCACATATACAACTAGGGCTGGTGTTGAACTTACAGGGATAGCCTGTAGACGCACCTAAAATTAAGTCCGCACACACACCGCAATGATGAACTGCGTGGCTTGTTGCCACCACATTTTTCACTTTGTTTTTTACATGTGAGCATACATTCATCACAACATACTGTAGCTTCTCAGATACCGTGTTGCGAGGTTAATCGATAGTACCAACCATCCCTTGAAACACTGTAATGCAAACTGCGTACGGCTAGTGTACCTTGTAAGATTGTCCGTGCTGTGCAGTCCAACTTCCAGCCGGCCACTTCTGATCCATACGGCCACATCAGTAAGCGCCATCACAAGTGCGCTCTCTGTGATATTATCCCTCATTCCATCCACCGCTCCTCGGTCCACTTGTTTTCAGAGCAGAGAGGGACCGGAGGAGGGGCGGTGAGGTTGCGTCAGGTTTTGGTTGCTTAGAGACATCCCAGGAATCCCGACCATGCACCAATTGCGCCACGGTCTGATAAGCATGCGACGGTTTGACTCGTCTTATAATTTATTTTTATTCGACAAAATTCAACAAATAAACTTTTTACAAACAACAAAGACGACAATTGTACCAAAGATAGAAAGAAAAACAAAATCAGCAATCCTGACCGGTGTTTTCATTGGATGCACCCTTTACGAAAAATAACTGTAGTGATCCTACTATACATTTTAAAAGAATACCATACAAATATTACCTCAAAACGGCAAGTCCCTATAGGGAAATCATAATGATACCACACAAGATAAAGAATACCATAAAGTACGGTAAGGTCACTATAAACTTTCTATTTGAATGCCACACATACACACACTATACATACCTATAGGAATATTAAATTGATTTTCTCTTTGAACTCTGCAAAGAATCGAAAAACAAGTAAATAAATAAAGGGAGACAACAGACACTTCAAGATAGTGTTACTTAAATTATCTTTAAGAGAATGGACAGATACTGTAAATGCTCAACAGGCTCAGCTCACCTATCATTATCCACAATAAATATTAGCTCGATAGTGTGACGCTAGAAAGTAAGTCTACTGGTTTGAAGTTTTCTTTTTGATTGTCTGAAAAAGAGTAAGTAGAACCTGCATCAACATATGACCCATCAACCCTCATGACAGGCTAGATTTTTACTTCCACCCACAATTGGCCTACACAGACATTATGTTGATTATTCAGCAATATTTCAACAGGGCGTTACCTTTCTGTAGTGACAAGCACATTTTCTTCTAACTGTTAGAGGTTAGAGAGACATATTCATTTGGAAGCAACAGAAAATGAAAGAGTGCGGGTTATAAATCTGCAGAATATTCTTCCTGGCGACTATTGTAAAAGACAGTTGTAAAAAACACAATTTTTAAAACCTGTCTCTGGCAATACATTTGTCAGGCCGACAAACATATAGCAACCACTCTACAAATAGTGTGATTTGTCATATCACTCACTATACATTCTTAGGACATGTACTCTAAAAGAGGACTCATAACGATAACTCCAACTTGTCTTCTGAACTGCACTTAAGTGTAAAGTTTTTGATTTAAAAAATATATAATTTGCACTATATTTAAAAGTGGAAGTAGCATTAAAATGATTTCTGTATCTTCATCTTCCTTATATAATGCATACACACACACACACACACACACACACTTTTACTTAAGTGCATGACGACCATATTCAATTACAGACTCCCCACTTGCTGCAACTCGAAATACACTGATGCACCACAGTAAAACAGTTCCTTTACACATTTAAAATTCAATAGTTACTCGTCATTATGATATGGGTATTTCAGATACTTCACAGAAAGAGAAATTGTTGCTTTCTCGGTTTGGTTGTAGGAATGGTGAAAGTCATTACAATGAAAATCAAAGGAATTCGCTTCGAATGACACATATTCAAACTTAAATTTATATGATTTGACAACAATCATCACTCACAATCACATATCATGTAGGAATCCCCTCCAGACTGAAAGCTGTCTTGGCCTATTAGAGACTGATTACCTCCTTAGCTGTCCAATCAGAGTAATTTCCCTTTTCAGCAAATCATAAAGTGAGTTCTTCTATGTCGTCATCGAATGAGGCGATGGCACGGATGGCGGGTCTGCTCTCCGCTACGTGTAGGGTGCTCAGCATCGGGGCTGGGGGAGTAATGGGAGCAGAGGACTCTGAGTTGAAGTTGAACAGTCCCTCCCTTCTTGATCGTACCCCATTGATGGTTGGAGGACTACTGAGGACCTCCATTTTATTGGACGAATTGGCCAAGGTTCCAAACAGTTGCTGCATTAAGCTGGACTTCTTGTCCTTCCCCTCCTTTCCCACCCCTCTTTCTGTCTCCTTTTCCTTCTCTTTCTCAAACCCTCCAAGACTGAAAACTCCTATTGCTTCTAATGCAGAGTCCCTGTCCTCTTTGGGCGGAGGTGGAGGGATGCCAGAGGAGCCTCGAGCAGCCGGAAGTCCAAAAGAAGGCGCGTAGCTGCCAAATGCTAAGTCTTCAATGGAGATTTGAGACCGCACTCCTCTCCTCCCCATCCCTGTTGTTCCTACTCCGCCCTCTACACCTACTCTTCTCCTCCCACCTTCCCTGCTTCCTGCCCCAGCACGCAAACTCGCCGACTCCTCTGGTTCTGTGAAGCTGAAAATGGAAGAATTCTGGTTCCTCGTTTCAGACAAACTGGGAGAAGAATGGACAGTGGCACCCTGATTGGACTCGGAAGGATCGGTCTCAGCAAGCGTGGGGTTCTGGCCCGGCTGGTTTTGATGGTCAATCTCTCGCATCTTAGCCAGTAGCTGCTCTTTCTTGAGCCGCTCCTCCTCTGCTGCCTGCTGATTGGCCAGAGCTTCTTGATTCCACCTCTCCACCTTTTCCTGGACTTGGCCACGCTTCCTCTTGTTTTCTTGTTCTTTCTGGTTCAATAGGTGACTCATCCTCTTTCTCTCTTCTTCCTCCTTTTCTTTTTCCCAGCCTGTGGACATAATGTATGTTGGGTTTAAGTAAAAGCCACTACTCTTTATCACAAAAAGAATAAGAAGCAGAACATGAGGCGGACAAAGCAGTAGAATATTTCCATAGTCTTTAGTTCCTCTCTTGCTTAGGCACAGAAATGGAATGGAACTAGTTGCTCTAGTTAGATCCCATCAGCCGTCAACTCTGCAGTCCTGGAGAAAATCAATTAAGGAAGACATTGTGTCTTCAACAGAAGTTTCTAGGGCAAGGGCTACAGACATCTCCAACTTAAAATCTCAACGTAAATTCATTAAAACCTCTGCTCTGCTAGTAAGTTCTATAGAGGGATATTACGTGTCTTCTACAGGTCGAGTGCAGAGCTGAGCAAAATAGGTTTCTGAGAATAAGCTTCAAGTTTCTTTGAAAATTATGATGGCTTCAGAAAAAAACCCTGTAAATATTCAAAATGAAACTGAATATTGCCATACTGACGACAGTAGTCCTCATATGGAGGTTGCACACTAAAAAGTGAAAATGTTCTACCGAAGCAAAATGCTTTTTGGTTCTTTCAAATATTTGAACCTATTTCAAAAGCAGTTTTGACCTGGTCTGAGTTAACGGTGTGTTTACAGTATACTCTCGGTCCCTCTCCCCTAGTTGTGAGCCTTGCTCATCTCTGGGCCGCTCAGACACCTCCGATGGACCACAGTTGGACCGTGTAGGACTTAATAGCTAGCTGACTAGCTACACCACCTCACTAAGGCTGAATCAGATAGAAAAGTTATATAGTCCATGTGTAATGGGTTGTTTTTGCACACATGATTTTGTGCCTCCGTATAAATTACACTTAAAGCTTACTAGGAGGGAAGGCCAGCACAAAATGGTTGCAGATGCCAATTGTGATGAGTGAAAGCAAAGGAGATAGGTTAGACAGCTAGGTTAGGTCTTACCACATCATTTCTATGCAGCGAAAGGTAAAACCTTGTTCTGGTAATATCATGGAGTATATCAGGTAAAGCTGGTCCCATGGGTTTCACTACTCTCAAATATTGCCCTCTCACATGGAGGAAACTAAACACTGCTTGCTCCATGTTTTTCAATAGGGATGTGCATGTACACTGTTCGCTTATTGTTCTTACCATCTCTTAGTCTCCTTGCCTTCTCTTCGAGGGCATTCAGTTCCTGGTTGAGTCTCTGTTTATCCTCCTTCTCCTGCTCTCTCTCCTTTTCTAACTCCCTCTCCCTATCTATTTCCTTTTCTCTGTCTGTCATCTTCTGGTGTTCCCACTCTTGCTCCACCCTGTCCCCTGTTTCTCTCTGTCTTCTGTCCACTTTGTCCTGTTCAGAGAAAGTGAGAGAAAACAGAAAAGGGGAGAACAGTCTGACTGATAACAGTGATAGAGTGAAATCAAAACCAGAGGATGACATGGATGGTGGAGAAGGTGGAGACACTTTACCTTGAGTGATAGATAGTCGTCGGGTGCCTGCTCGCTGTACTCATTGCCGTCGGTGATGGCAGGGGGAGGAGTGGGGAAGTCTAGACTAAACATCCTGTGGTCAGTCTGCACTGCCTTGGTGCTGTTCCTACTGGGGACTACATGTGGGACGAACATGTGGTTCACATCAGAGTACATATCAGAACTCATTTTTGTCAATCACATTTCACGATCACATAACAAATGTTAGTCATGGAATTTGCACTATACATTTGTTAGTCATGTGTCTACATTCAAATGCTTTTTTGTTCAAAATATTTTAATGCCCCAGGCCATCAGATTTATTATTCAGTAAGGCATAATAACCCATATTATGCCTTCAAAAGCAACTACGTTGACAAAGCTTTGAATAAAACACTTGACCAGTTGGTTTTCCATGGCCACAGGAACTGTGACATTTGTATTCAGATACATCTAATAGATCCTACTAATACTTATCCAGGTTTCATTAGAAATATGACAGAGTTTAGATAAACACACAGATAAGCTTGTGCTTCCATGTACAAAACAAACACACACACACAAATAAATAAGCTCATGCATTCATACACACAAATGTACAAAGACAATCATGAACAGCAACCAACAGTTACGCCTTACCCTTCCTCTTTGTCCCATTGTCAGTGTCTTTTCTAGGTGAGGGTTTCACCATGCGGTTGGCATAGATGTTCTTGACATCCAGTTCTCTTTCCTTCTCCTGATAGGGAAACAAATTTTAGACCATGAAGAACCTGTTATTTTACCCCTATAAATATGTGTGCGCACACATAGATCTGTGTCAATGTGTTCAGTCTTGTGTGTATACACCTTGAGTTTATTGCCCAGTTGTTCCAGCTCCTCCTGTATAACCCTCATCTCTTCCTGAGCATTGATGGTCTTCTTTCTCTCTGCAGCCAGCTGCCTCTGGTAACTACCATTGCTCAGCTCCATACTGCGTTCCAGCTCCTGCAAATACATAGACACACAAACGCAGTTTCCAGTTGCTGCATAACAAAGAGAAAATCAAGGCTTCGGACAGAGGAAATATAGTAAAGCAAAATACAGTTTTTTTGCTGTTTTTGCTTTTTTCAGCCAATAGTACTATGGTTCTCAAAGGCCCATATGTATTACGTCAATAGAGGCAATTGAGTCTGTATTATTATCTGCAACCTGCTGTTTATCTAGCTGTCACATAACCTCCCAAACCAGACACCCATAAGCTGTTACCAAGGCAACAAATCTGTGAACCACATGGTGAGAGATCATGTGCTGTTTGTTTTTCTTGATCTATACTGTACAGCAGCTCAACTGTATATAAGGTTTCCTCATTCTTATCGTACTGTATCTAGCCCTACCCAAAGTAACCTGACTTAGACTTGACTGACTTAAAATACATATGTCGATATAAGGTCCTGCAGATGACAGTGCATGCCAGAGCAGAAAGTCTTTGAACTGATTAATGAGTAATACATTCTTTTTTTTTGAGCAGCCTAACACTGGTGCTCACTAGCGCCAAATTCTCAAAACTACTGGCCAAAGTGTACGCTGCTGCTTTGAAAATAAATAAATAAACTGAATTTACCTTAATCTTGCGTTCTCCCTCCTCGGCCCGTGCCCTCTCTTCCTCCAGCCTGCGACTCAGCTCCTCCCTGGGTCCTAACTCTCGCTGGTCAACCAGTTTCTTCAGCCGGGTGATGGTTGCCTGACTCCTCTGCTGCCGCTCCTCACTGTCCTTTAGTTGCCGCT
>CABFOQ010008018.1:48920-63964 GCA_900660455.1 Gephyroberyx darwinii
AACGGGTGGATGGTTGAATAATTGCTTCATGTTTACACATGATGGACACACACAGTCCCATACTTGCTCAGTACCCCTTCTTCCCTGAGTGAACTGCCATCTTGTGAATGAATATGGTATTTATTTTAAATCAAATAGGAGAGAACGTATTTCAGGCTGATCCAATGTGTCTGTCTTACTGTTAAAACTGGCAAAAGCAACATTCCTTTTTTTTATTAGGCTACATATGCTGTATTCTCTTTCCTACACTGTCTATAATGGTGATAGATTATACTTTCAAATCCAACTGAACGATATTGTTTTAAATGTGTATTTCTTTTAAAGCATGTGAACTAGTCTGTTGGACCACACTGAGTAAACACTCTGTATCGTATGACAGCTTTTTGCCTGTCTCCACTGCTCTATTTCAATAAATAGGCTTTATTCTGTACATTTTGGCACTTTTGTATTCATAGCAGGCTTATGACATTAATGTTTGTATTTCACCTAACTTTTACAAATTTCACAAAACATAAATTTCATGTGCATATTAGGAGAGAGCTTTTTTTACGTGCACATTTGACATCGTCACTCCATAAATAGCTTGAATGATAGCTAAATAATTGCATGGTAAGGGCCTGAAATATAAAAAAGTTGTAGACACACTTTTGTCGTGAGAGAGAAAACAGTCTAGCATCTATTTGAAACTTGTTTCAAAAGCCCATCGGCTCAGTATGTGTAGGCTACATGGACTTTTGAATTTGTGAGATGAACTTCATCTTGTTTGTCATAGTTGTTACCAATAATGGTCTTTTCCCCCCATGGATAGTAATGTCATTTCCCATCAGGGAATGATAAAATGTACCATCATCTGTAATGATTTACCAAAACATCAATACGTGTTTGGCCTGCCACCCTGACCAAAGCTAATAGTTGGTCTGCGTTAAATAGGTAAGGCTGGTCAGCTCTAATTTTAGGTGCTCTCATGGGCTGCTGCTCCTGGTGCTCCTCTCGTATCTGATCTGGAGAAGGAAACCCATTGGTTGTGAGTGGTTCTAGATGTATACTCTTTTGAAAAAAAATATTATATTCTTAAAAAAAACAACTCATTCCTGTCTCTTCGCAACTTAATTGATGTCTATTGTCATTTTGATGTCAAGTTGAAATTTCAGGCACCATTGTACACAGTAGTTCCAGCTAGCAGAAGAAAATAGACCAAACACTTGTGCAGAGAGATTCAACTGTAACTAACAGCGTATACTTAATGGTACTCATTGTAAGCAGCAACAGTATGCAGCATGCCCTCAATATCCCCATCTCAATCCGCAACGAAAAGTGCCCCTAATTAAGACACTGTAGATTCATACTCATTGCCCAAATTACATTTCGGTGTTTGGTATGGCCACTGGTGGGAAATCTTCTCCATGCACAGGAAGTGATGCATCAAAACAAGAGTGAGATACAAAACCTGAAAACCTTAAACTACAAACAGTTATATTTAAATATATTTGTTTGTTATAATATGTTTGTGTTATATAACAAACAATATTATTTGTTATATAAGAATATAACAAAGCTGCAATATGAAATATATGCTGTATGATATAAATGGAAAAAGATTAAAATGTCATCATATAGTATATGCTCTATTAACCATAGCAATATATTCAATTCATAGATGTAGATACAGAATATGCCAATTTGGATGCGTACATTGCTAGCTGTCCCGTTATCAAAACCCCAGATGAAGGTACCTTATGTACAGAACAGAAGGAAAAGTAAAGCAATAAAATGAAAGAGAAATACAAAAGAAAGTGATTGTACATTTAAGTGCACTTAGCACAATGAGTACTGAGTCCTGAGCTGTTACAACCTCGGCTCGTGGGAGGCAACATAAAGGAGTCACAAATAAAAACTACAGTGCAAAATCAAGATTAAGTTTGTTATCACAAAACTATAGGGCAAACGGTTGTGGTGGCTGAGACCACTGCTGCTGCAGTGTTCACTGTAAGAAAGAGAGAGAGAAAGAATGAAGGCTGCTGAAGGGTTTTTGTAGTCTTCCCAGCAGGTGGCAACTATAAGGTGTTAATTTGAGGAGATGTTCCAGGACATCTGAAAAAAGCACAGGTTATCTGGAAGACGACAATGGGCATAACATGAGCACAAAAAAGCCAAGCAAAAGTATAATAGAAAAGATTGTGAAAGCCGCTGCAACAGTTGTCCACTACCTTGGCACCATCATCCACTCACAATAAGAATGATTTTTTTTTTTGCTAGACAATATAATGTGTCATTTCTATTTAACCACTATCATAATATGAAATAAGGTTCCATCTTGGGACATATATTTGAACATCTGTGTACATCTACAAACTGTGACCTCTTAACCAGTGAGTGACCAGTGTTGGGTGGCGGTGGCGGTGGTGCTTGGGGTTATGGGAGTCAGTGGCCAAGTTGAGCCAGTGACATTTAACAGACATAACAGACTCTCCTTTTTCTTCAGCTGATACTTTGTCCTGTCTTTGAAACATGTACTTTCATATACGATCGCATACAAGCATAGCATCAAATATTCTTTTATTTTCCTCTAGAATACAATGTGTTTCCCCCCAGTAGTAATGTAGATGTTATGTGAAACAAATGAAATCTCCTCTTGGCCTTTGTCTTTAATGATTGATCAAAATGTCAACATGCATCCAGTTTACAGTCCAAGTCCAGGCAGACTGTTCATAAATATTACTAGAGCTGTGCAAGGGCCATTTTTCTTTTGGAGCTAATCAGATATTAACAACTTTAACTTCAACTGCTTTTGAATTGTGTTTTTTTTTCTTCATTTTAATAGCTGTTTAGATTGCCTGGATTTAAAAGGTAAGGTTTTTAATTGATAATCTTCCTCAATTTGTGAGAATGTCTGTTTTTCAGAAATCGATATGCTGCTGTAACTCTACTAAAGTCAGATGAGGCTACAAATGAAAAAGTTAAAATCAATTTTTAGTGACTCTGAGTAACATGTCTTTTATTTCTGTTTGAGCCCCTGAACACAGGATTGGCTCTACTGTGAGGAAACAATATGGTCTTCATTTCTGCTATAAAGATCAAAGAACTGCATTTTCTTCTTTATCTGTCCATAGGTACGTTTTCATTTTCTCATCTTCAGTTAACATATGAAATCCTCCAACCTAAAGATAAAATATATAATAGTAAAATAATAAAATAAAATAATATTTACACAATATTGTTACATAATAATTACAATTGCTGTATATTTACTAGACATTATTCATGACCAAATCTATGAGTTGTCAGTTTTACAGCAATTTATTATCTGTTGTATGTCTGCTGTAGGTCTGCTGTCTGTACCACTGCCTACAGGTCAGTAAATCCATCTTTCTTTCTATAGCTAAAATCCTATGCACATATATAAAATGTAACTTCAGACTTGTGAAAGCCCAGGCCTGAAAAAAGTACATTGTTTGCTATTGACTTTTTTGCTACTGAGTTCATGGTGCCATAACCTAATTAGCTAATTTAATTCCATTTTTTTGATATTCATCAGATTGCAAAATTAGGCTGGTTGGGCCTTCAAAATGCTCTGGTAGAGTGGAGATCTTCCACAATGAAAGATGGGGAACAGTGTGTGATGATCACTGGAACATGAAAAATGCTGATGTGGTGTGTAGAGAGTTAAGATGTGGGACAGCTCTTCAAGCCAAACATAGGGCCTTCTTTGGAGAAGGAAAGGATCGCATCTGGCTGGATGATGTTAAGTGTACTGGTCTTGAGAGTTCCATCATGCAGTGCCCCCATAGGGATCCTGGGGACAATAATTGCGGCCACAGTGAAGATGCTGGCGTCATCTGTTCAGGTAAGACATTAAAATTCCATTGTGAGTCCATCTCGATTATTCACTCATCTCAATTATGTCTCTACTACTACCACTTTTATTTCTCATGTATGCATCAACCCAAAATGGTTCAGTTAGCTGGTACCTGGATTTCCACTTGCTCCTGCAAACAAGCATCACAAGGCACCTTGCTCTATATTATAACAAGACTAAAATAGAAAAGGCCCACAGATAACAAAGTAGAGAAAATAGAGAAGTTATTATTTCATATATGTTACTTCTTTTAACCTCTGACTGTATGTACCAACAATAGTCACACTGTCAATTCACCATTTGTTGGCTAATTCTAGCTGATTGTTAGGTGCAGCGACAGTGCTGCTACAACATCAATTTCAGTACATGATTGGCTGCTGACAAGTACTTTTCCAAAACTTTTCCTTGCTGACAAATTAGCAGCCTCTGTCAAGATGCTTAACGCTGAGCTAAAAAAAAAAACTAGTGTTTTGTACTGTGGTTTTTCTGTAACTTCATACAGAATTACATGGTCTGTCTGAAGCCCTGACATATCATCTTCATCAGATTTTAAATAAACCAAAATATAATCCTTATTTAATTAGGCTAATAGTGGCGCACAGATGCACAGTTGCAGGTGATTTTGCACATTATAATTATTTTTTCTTTTGCACTGAGCATTTGTATATTTTGTATTTTTGTAGAGCATAGCTTCATATATTTTTTATCATTCCTATTGTAATTTTTATCTCTAGTTGTATTATTCTATGTCTCAGCGGCTATAACTAATAAATCTCCCCTCTGGGATTAATAAAGTACCTACCTAACTATCTACCTACCCTATTATTAAGCCAAAGGGTGTGCGACAGTAACAATACCAAAACAAAAAAAAAAGCAGTAGAGAACTATCATTACAGTCTAACAAATTTTATCCTCTTCCTTACTGTGATTTTGTGTTTTTTGAACTCACCAGCATGCTACTCTTTCATAAACCCAAAGTAATAGAGCTGTAAACATTACACTGGGAACAAATCACTTGCACAGCACTTGAAGTGTGCTAGTGTTGGCAGCGTGAACTTCCATAGCAAGAATTACTGCAAAGCTCAAAGCTTAATTTGCAGTTTTTGCATTCACCAGCGCAACAGGCGGTTGAAACGTTGATGAATACAAAATGCAATTGGAGCTTTGAGTACATAGTGTTCCTTCCTACCTAAGTACTTAAAATAACAGCAATGTTACATCAAACCATTTTAAAGGGGAAAAAAAACATTCCTAGACAATGAATGGAATTCCGATCATGTATTCTTGCATTATTATTACATTTTGTTTCATTTTCTCAACATTTTGTTCACAGACAATGTCAGGCTGGTCAATGGGACTAATCGGTGTTCTGGTAGAGTGGAGGTCAACCATGATGGCCACTGGAGAAAAGCATGTGATGGTGACCTGGGCCAGAAAGAGGCTGAGGTGCTGTGTAGAGAACTCAGTTGTGGGGCTCCTGCCACTCTCCATGGATTAGCAAATTTTGGTCAGACAACTGAGATGATTGGAGTCAAAACCAGATGTTTTGGAAATGAAAGTACTCTTGCACATTGCAGACTTCAAGAGTTCACCCAAGGATGTGTAGATGCTTCTATTGTCTGCTTAAGTATGTCATCCTTGTGTAACGCTGTTGAAATGCATTTTCTAATCTGTTTTGTATTTTTAACATATGTAAGTAAACTTTCAGTAAATTAATTTTATTTCCTTTAATCCAATATGATATAGTAGTCCAAATGTGCAAAATTAGATTAAAAATCTTCTTAGAATCTAGAATCTAATGTCTTAGAATCTAAGACATTATCAAGTAATCCTTTCACTGATGGTGGAATGTAAATTCAAGGTAGACACTTTTGGATGTTTTGAAAATAACATCTATATATATGTAATTAACATATAGTTCACTTAGGCGGGGTGATGTTTCATGTACCGTTTCCCTAATTTAATGATGATCACTGCCACAATTTAGTCCTCATACAGCAGGACACTATCTCCAAATGCAAGTCAGATGGATTTGAGGATGGCCAAACTTTTATTAGCATACATTGGCTAACACATTCATTGCATGGACTTTCAAAACTGAATGCTTAACCATAAACCCTATCACTCTAATTTTTAGACTTTAACTTTGTAACTTATGTGTTGTAGGCTAAAAATGCAGGGCAAAATAAAGCATATCAACAGAAACAGAAACAGAAATATGAAATCGTAAAAAAACATTGTGGTTAGTAAGATAGTAAACTTACATATAGTATGTGGTCAAACTTTTAAACCTGATCTAGTGCCAATTATGTTGACTTAATCTCTGTATCTGCATTTGACCACTGAAAACTGTCAGCAACCACGATAGGATGCCATAATACCAACAGCCCTAGTTCCGGTTGGCACGTGAAACATCGCCCCGCCTTCAGAGAATGACTGACAGGTCGGTAGACCATGAAAATGTTAATGCGATCAAGTTGCATTTTCATTTTCATTAAGTTAGGGAAACAGCTTAAGAGCAAGGAAATTCAATTGCAAAAGGTGGCGCTGCTTCCCACTTTTTACATTTTAATTAATGTTTGAATTTTATTAACCACAAAGCGGTACAAGTCATTGAAAAATGGCTTTTTCATTAACATTTTAATATTGTCCGTGAATGTACATACTGCTACATGAAAATTCAAATGCAAATCAAATTATTGCATTTTAATTTTCATATTGACTCAAATAATGCATGCAAAAGTGGAAAATGAAAACGCTGTTGTGGGATTGCATTTTCATTTTTCAGTTTGCGTTAACAATGGAACAAGTGAACTATATGTTTCCATAAACATCGCCCTTTATGTTGACTTTTCTAACCCAACAGACTCCAGATTGATTAGGCTGATCAATGGGACTAATCGATGCTCTGGTAGAGTGGAAATCTTCCATGATTCACATTGGGGAACAGTTTGTGATGACAAATGGGGCATGCAGGAGGCGGCGGTTGCGTGCAGAGAGATGAACTGTGGGTCCCCTCTGGCAGTCAAATTCAGGGCCTACTTTGGCGAGGGCGATGATCAGGTTTGGATGGACGATGTTGAGTGTACCGGTCATGAGAAGGCTCTCACTGACTGCCCACACAGAGGTTTTGGGGAGAATGACTGTGGTCATGGTGAGGATGCTGGTATTATATGCTCAGGTAACACAACCTCTACATCATCTGCTACACTTCCCATTTTTTAGTTGTTTTCATGCATTGACCCTTTTCAGGTCAAGACCCAAATTGAGTAAAGTCAGTATCCAGCATATAACTGAATGCTATAGGAGAGGTCAAGCTAAATCCCTCTTGGGCGCTCAAATAATGTAACAGTAAATATAGAAAACAGTGACTTCACACCATAGTTGTAGAGCCTAAATGCAGTTTTTCATTTGCATTTGTGTACACTGGTAGTACAAATTGATGGCAATGGGTATCCAAGCCATTTCTAAAAAATAATAAAGTTAGCCCAAACAGTTTTCTCATGTAAGTCCTCAATTTCCTCTACATTGAACGGCATTCATAAGATACAGAGAAAACTGAACACTCTGAAACTGAAACTGTCACAATCACCTTTTCCATCTTTTGCCGTTCCTTCTCTATGAGGCTGTTCTCTGGTGCGATATTACAGATTTTGGCTATGGTAGGCAGTAATGAATGTGTACTAACACAGACCCAGGCTTTAGAAAATATGTCAATGCTGAAACTCATACTTTTCCTTGAACATTTTTGCCATCGGTTTCCAGATACACTCAAGCTGGTCAATGGGACAGACCGTTGCTCTGGCAGAGTGGAGCTCTACCATGATGGCCAATGGGGGAAGATTTGTAAAACTGAATGGGGCATGAGAGAGGCTGAGTTGTTGTGTAAAGAGCTCAATTGTGGAAAACCTGACAGTAACCCATTAAAACCCAACTTTGGTCAAAACAATGGGCTAAGAGGGTATATAAGTAGATGCTCTGGCAATGAGAGCTCTGTCGCACAGTGCTCACTTCAGGCCAGCACGGGAAGATGTGAAGATGCTGCTGTTTTATGCACAAGTAAGAAAAATGTGTTAACAATCACTCTTTCTATGAAACCTGCACTCTGTAACATTTTTATGTAAAAATACAAGCATCATATGAGTCTAGTTCCCGACATGGGGCTGTGACAGAGAAGACTGGCCCCTTACCTTCATTGAGCCACTGTAGATTTGCTCTATTCACCCCAATGAAGTTTTCGGAGTTGGGTAGATACACTGGTGGGAAGATTTTCTCCGAGCACACATCTCTGAAACAGCAGTGAGCGAGCTAGCACCACGGCTACAGGAAGCTGGATTTATCGTGCACAAAGATGACTGAATCTGCCTTGACCCCAACAAATCACTAAGAAGAAGAAATGTAGGTTCAGACAGTTATCTCTTGCTGCTACTTGGGGCCACCAATGACTAAATTACTTAAAGTTACATAGTGCAGGTTTAAACATGCAATTATTGTCCGGATAAATCAATGGAAATGGAAATATGACAATTTCTGGATCCCTTTAGTCACCTATCCGGTTATTACTATGCTCATGTGTAATGACGGTAAAGCTTTACTGAAAACATTCATGATTATTATAATACCTCAGTGTTAGATTGTAAAGTCTATTAACATTGGCGGAACTGTCCTCAGACCTTCCACAGATAAAGCTGACCAATGGCACTGATCGATGCTCTGGTAGAGTGGAGATTCAGCATGATGGTCAGTGGGGAACGGTGTGTGATGATCACTGGGACATCACAGATGCTCAGGTGGTGTGCAGAGAATTAGACTGTGGAACAGCTCAGACAGCCACATATGGAGCCTCCTTTGGTAAAGGCACTGAAGAAATCTGGCTGGATGATGTTGAGTGTTTTGGCAATGAGACTTCCCTTTTGCACTGCCAGCACCCCTCATTTGGAGATAACAACTGTGGTCACAGTGAGGATGCTGGTGTGGTGTGTTCAAGTAAGCTACCCACTTTATTATCTGCAATGTGTCTGTTATGTTGTTCACTTTTTTTATTTGCATGTAATTCACTTGATTTGAGACAATGACTCTCAGATCCATGTGTTCACAGCCTAAAGCTGAGCATAAACCAAAATACTTGACTTGTCTCAGACAAATAAGATATTTGGAAGATGTCAAATCTTAGTGGATACTATTTATGATGCCTCTGGTGTGCTGGCTAATCATATTTTCCTAACTGAGTAATTGTTAAAATGCACTATATTAATCAGAATATCCTACACATTATCTTTGCATTTCCCAGTTAATTCTTCAAATTTCTCAATCATGTGCAAACTGCAACTCTTATTATGCACTAAATTATGTTGTCAATCCTCTCTCCTTTGATTTCAAGCTTTTATTAGACTGATCAATGGGACTAATCACTGCTCAGGCAGAGTGGAGGTCCACCATGGTGGCCACTGGTCACCAGTATATGATGTTAACTGGGGAATAAATGAAGCTGAAGTGGTGTGCAGAGAGATCGACTGTGGAGAACCTGCCATAGCCTCAGGCTCATCGACATTTGGTCAGGGCAGTGGGCTGAGAGGGTATACAGCCACTTGCGGTGGTAAGGAGGGCTCTCTCACACAGTGCTCACTGAGAGAATTTGTCAAGACCAGCCACGATCGTGTTGGAGAGGCAACTATTGTATGTTCAGGTAAGACTTAAGAAATCTCCAAGAGGGTGGGCAAAGTTGGGAACTATGTGTACTATTATATCTCAACTGTTATTTCCAGGTAATGTCAAGTTGGCCAATGGATCCAGTCATTGTGCTGGGAGAGTGGAGTTCTACCATAATGGCCAGTGGGGGACTGTGTGTGGTGATTCCTGGGATGCAGAGGATGCAAAGGTGGTGTGCAGTGAGCTGAACTGTGGGGTGGTTCATAAGATCACCCACAGGGGCGAATTTGGCCACAGCAGGGGAAAGGTGTGGATTGATGAGCTACGATGCAGTGGACATGAGTCCTCACTCAAGCAGTGCACACAAAGAGGATTTGGAGACAACACTTGCAACAGTACCTCAGTTGCTGGTGTTGTCTGTTCAGGTAACACAAAGCACAGAACAAAATGATGACAATTAAAGGAAAACACCAGCGTTATTGAAGTTTTTGTACATTAGCATCACTTCTTGTTTTTATTTATTTTTGAGGTTTATGGTGACCTATGGTTGACTAGATTTAAAATACAAACCAAGTGAGGGCAATGTTCTTCTTTCTATCATTTATCCCTTGGACATAAATATTAAACTTGTGTTACTGGTGTAAAGTATTTAGGTTAACAAGTGCCGTTTGTTGCTAAATATTGATGGAACTTGAGCACAGTTTTTTTCATTCATTGTTGAAGTTGGCAAGCGATAGCTAGCAGGAGTTATCTTTGCCCACCACCACAACACAGGCAAATTCTCTGCTCGCTCTGAACACATGAGAGTGGGGGGTTAGTAATAATCATATTTGCAGTCACAGTAAACGGAAAGTGGAAAATGCTGGGATTTTCCTTCTGTTCAAAGGAATCCATCAGGTCAAGGTATCCATAACTACATTAAAATGCACCTAAAATGGTGGATGTATTCATTTTGACTTTCTTGATCTGACAGATAATTTGGCGGTACGGTTGGTGAATAGTGTTGATCAGTGCTCTGGTAGAGTGGAGGCCCGCCATGGTGATGAGTGGGGAACATTGTGTGACAGAGACTGGTCCATGAAGGATGCTGAGACGGTGTGTAAACTGCTGGATTGTGGACATCCTGTGAGTGCTCCTGGTGGAGCCCACTTTGGTCAAGGCACTGGGCCAATATGGGAGGCTAGCGATTCATGTTTTGGCAATGAGACATCCCTCCAACAATGCTCACTTAAAGGATTCACCAAGACAAGTTGTGGCCATGAAGAAGATGCTGGTGCTGTCTGTGCAGGTAAACCTGTTAGCCTCTTAAATTATGTGAAGACAAAGTGAATGCTTGTTTCACATGGTATGGAAGTATCCAAGTATATTTTATTCAATCAGAACACTGTACAACATCACCCAGTTAAGTATTTCGTAATGCTGGGACAAAACTATACCTTTAAAAATGCCATATAAAATGCTCAAAATGCTTGTGTTGATATTAAATCAACTTTTCTTCTAAATTCTCAAAGAGTTTGAGAGGCTTTTTGTACATCTTGAGTTTGGTCCCAAAAGTTTGTTATCTCTTTATATTAAATAGAGATCTTCAAATGTAGTAAAAATCAGTATAAATAGCCTACTATGCTATGCAATTCACTATACCATATTATGTCATTCACAAAGTGGTTCCAATCCAAACCCATATGATTGCAAATGCTATAACATGGATAGCCCAAGGACTGTCTTTTGCACTAATACTCTACTTATTTCCTTTTCCAGCTCAGATTAGGCTGGTCAGTGGGAACAGTGAATGCTCTGGTAGAGTGGAGATCTACCATAGGGGCCAGTGGGGAACAGTGTGTGATGATGAATGGGAATTGCCTAATGCTGCAGTGGTTTGTAGACAGCTTGGCTGTGGGCATGCTGTTGGTGCTCCTTCGAGTGCCCACTTTGGGAGAGGCAGTGGTCCAATATGGCTGGATAATGTAGAGTGTACTGGTGAAGAGAGTGCTCTCACACAATGTACACATCCTGAATTTGGAGAAAATAACTGTGGCCACGGTGAAGATGCTTCTGTTATCTGTTTAGGTAAGAAGTATGGCTCATGTTGAATCCCCTGAATAAATGTATATTCACCCCCAAATTATTAATGAATGAAACTGAGTCATAATGACACAACAAATTTAATACAACCAATTATCTGTCTCAGGTGATCTTCCGAAGCCCCAGATCACTCTGAGTCCTGCTCCAGAAGTAAACTGGGGTGACAGAGTTGAAATTACCTGCACCATGATAACACAGCACTTGGGTGGGACATTCATCTTGCAAAAGACCACAGGCTCATTCAGAATGGAAAGATACTCAGATAATGAAGCTACAACCTTCATCATCCCTAAAGTGGATTTTAACCATAAGGGGTCATACCACTGCCAATATCGGAAGAGATTAGCCACTAAAAACATCGACTTTCCTCCAGGGGATTCGGCTGAGCTGTCTGTCACAGGTCAACAATTTTGCATTTGGTTTGCTTAGTAGCATATTATCATTGAAAATGTGGTTGTGCAGGTTTCAGTAACCATAGGAACTCACTTAAGTCTGTCTCTATTCCTCAGTGAGTGTGGAGCAGCCCACCATCTCCCTCACATCTCCTCATGCAATGGTGCTCTTCAGACCTGACAACATAGAGGTCACCCAGGGCAGCAGTTTTTCCATCACCTGCTCTATTCATTCCCAATTTCCTGGAGGAGTCTTCTATCTGAAAATGTCCAACTCCAGCTTTGTTGAAACTAAGCCATCATTTAGCCACTCTATCTTCCTTTTGGCTTACTTTGACTTCCCTGCAATAAAGTATGAAGACCAGGGTGAATACAGCTGCATCTATGGTGTTAACATCTCTACATTGTTCATCTGCTCTGTTCCCTCCAAATCGCTCCAAGTCACAGTAACAGGTAAGACCCACAATTCACCAATGGCTTGGTGATTATAGGTATTTTTTTCTCTCTCAATTATCTATTTTCCTAACTCTCCTACATGATCTGTCAACCTCAACAGCATCCTCAGTTTCTTCAGTTATCTCAGGAATTCTGGGTGGACTACTGCTGCTGCTGCTTCTGCTGCTCATCTCTTATCTGATCTGGAAAAGGAGAGGACAGAGTGCCCGTGAGTGACAGAAAACCACTGCAATGCCCCATTTACCTTTATTGGCACTAATTGAACTTCAAATAATGTGGCTACAAAAAACATACACCTAGTTAATTTGGATTTTACCTGTACTTAATTTTAGCTCAAAACCACTTGTTCCTTGGCTGAATAACTGCTGATATTGTACTCACTTTTTAGGTGCCCTGGTTAGGTTTAGTAACAGAGTTGGAGAAGCAATTAAACAAGACACAGAAGACAAAGGAGATGGAGTACTTGATGGAAGGTATGAAACAATGAGAAAGTAGCTGATGTTATTTGCCAAGACACATACATTTTATTTGAGGTTGGAAAAATGACCTGAAAGACCTGCTAGGGAGTGACATTTATTACTGGGAATAAAAGAATGTTTAAGAAACTATTCTCAAAATATTCTTTATCATCTTCAGGGACTACAATGCCCTAGTGAATGAGTATGGCAACGGTTCCAGCCTCCAAGACAAGGGTGATGTTGATGTCAACGTTGATTTCCATGACTCTGCTGAGAAAAATGCCACTGAAGACTTGACTGGGAGAGTGTGTTACGAGCTTGAACCACTCATTCACTCATCGTAACCAAAATGGCGACATTACCTTTAGAAACGACAACCTATGCCAAGTGTGATTTCACAATATAGGGATAGGGAGGACAGAATAAAGGAAGATTAGGGACATGTTTTAAATATGTTTACATGCCTTATTTTAAGTGGAACTAATGTTGAGATTAGATATAGTGACAGGGATGTGTGTTAATTTGGAAGATGAAAAACAAACATGGCAGATTATGAAAATTTTATTTTAAAGTGTAAACGGCAGTATAATGTCCTCTTGTGACAGTTAAAGTTTGCTTACAATACTTATTTCATGCGATGTATTGGTTAAATGGTTCTTATCGTGGTTCCTATTTATCTGAGGTACATGCATGAACTGTTTAGAACTAATCTAATGGTGATGGTGAATTAGAGAAAGGGTAGAAAAAACTTTTTTGACAGCAATGTACTAGCATTACCAGAGATTCAGCCAACCACAAAGCTACTGTAATGTATATGGTTCAGGAGCTGTGAAGGTATCGCTTATGGATAGCACACACTTGCAACATGCTTTACACACTGACTTTACAATGTATGAGACTGTTGACCAATAAATTTGCATTTCATATACTGCATGAACCAATGCAAATAGCAGAGGTTTTGTTTGGGTTTACACATTATAATTACTTTCTCTGGCAGAGGTGCCCTGAAAATAAATAAATAAATTCATGCAAATGTGTTCAAACTTTACCAAAACAGCAACTGAGATGCAATATTTTAGCATAGGAGCGCGTGAGTGGTTGTTATAACCCACCAGCAAACAAACAACAATGAATCCAAACTTCTACAAATATCAAAAGGTTAATTTCATAACTGGATTAAGGGGGCACCTCCAGATATTTCAGCCCTGAAATGAATGTGAGCCACACTCATCTACAATTCTTACAGGGACGTGCCCCACTGTTTATAGGGGCCTGGGCTGCAGAAACCTGTGATTTGAGTACTGATAGTGCGTGTGTGTGTGTGTGTGTGTGTGTGTGTGTGTGTTTTAACAATTAAAGCAGGCTGCAACAGGAATGGTAGGCAAACAACCAGCCAGGCAGGTAAAGCTATGTTGAAACCTGCTCACCTCGTCTGCTGTTGCAGCAAAGCATACCAGCATGCCAGCACCCTGGATTCTCTCTCTCTCTCTCTCTCTCTCTCTCCCTCTCTCTCTCTCTCTGTCTCTCTCACAGCTCTATACCAGTGCACAGATCTCCGGTTATCTTGTACATGTAACTTGATTATTCCTAGAGCTTTATTGTTAAAAAATCAGATATGTCAGTCATACTGTATTTCAGCACAGTGTCCAGTAACTTGGAGGTACAATATATGTTCTTGCTTGCTTCATGCCTCTATGCAGTTTTTTGTTTTTAGTACATAGACGTTTCAGTAACATTTAATACCTAGATGTTACTGTGTTAAGGGATGTTGAAGTCCATCACACCCTTCATGTATTTTATTTGTGTCAACACTGCTGCTAATTGTGAATAGCGAGTCTGTCTTTAATTGCAGTATCCTGTAGCCTTATGTTGCTTTTAACACACAGGAGCAACTGTATTCACCAGTTGAGAGTTCACAAAAGATATTGAAAATACAGTGTATTGAATATACAATATAAATACAATTTGATGTGTCCACATAAGGCAAACATATATTTGACACATCGATTTAAACACCTTCTAGACGCTTAACTGGTGACATAGATGCTGTGGAGGTTCACTGGATTACTCTCCTTCTCCAAAGTAGAGATTCAATTGTTTACTCCCCTCTCAATGGGCTCTGCTCTCCAGATAATGAAGCACCAGGAAAAA
>CABFOQ010008024.1:3371-30188 GCA_900660455.1 Gephyroberyx darwinii
GGTGACACCAGTCTGTCTCTATCAGCACAGCTGGCAGATAAAAAGATTAGTCCTTTCCTATTCTCACACTCTCCCAAACACATATTTAGACTGTGTGATTACGAGAAAGCAGCCTGTACAAATATTTTTGTTGGAGTTCCAGGGGACTCACTAATATCATCTTCATGGTAGATGACGGAGTGGAAGGGTACATCTTTGTCCTTCAGGTATCTCTCAGAAGGCTCCACGTAGTAGGTGCCATGGTAGGTCTGGATGAAGCCCTCAAACTTGCCATCCACTATAGAGCCATGGCTCAGGGTACCCTTCTCACCTGGGGAGCCACATCGCAGAGTTATTGGTGCAAAAGAACTCCAACGAGCTCAGAAACAGCCAAGACTAACTCCAGATATTGTGCATTTTGATAAGAGCCGTGTACACTATCTTGCTTTTAGTTTTCAATAACATTATAACTCATTTCAAATATAAAAACAAACAGATAAACAGCAACAAAATCAGTAACAGCAGAGTCTCACCGTAGAGTTCTCCTGTGTAGATATGGGAGGTATCAAAAGGAATCTCTTCTCCTGAAACATCCACCTTCAAATCTTGGGCAAATAAGGTGGTATCCCTCTTCATTCGTAAATTAAAATGCCTGAAATCAAAGAAATTACAGTATAAGCAAAACCAACACAAAACACACCTGAATTGAATGGAAATAAAATTTAAAAAAAGTTGTTGTTCAATATGCACATTGAAAAAAAGTTTGTCTCCATGACTGCAAAAATTGCCTTTTGACCCTTTATTCATGTCAAGCTGAGCGTGTGCCTTTGGGTTTGGGCGAGAATCTGAATTTGGCATCATAATGGGAGGTGGACTATACTCACTCGGACTTTGGGGAAAAAGAAAATGCAAATGACTGAGAAAAGGGAGGGTGAAAGCAAGGGTAGTGGCTCAGCAGAAAAAAACGTGTTTGTGTTACAGTAGGGGAAAAGCTGCAGCCTTTATCTTGTTAAGAGCAGCAACGGAAATATTAAGACAATGTGAAACAATGGCAGTTTCCTTCTGATCAAAATATGGCAGGGAAACAAAGTTACTCTGAACATTGGGACTCATGTAACATCTACAGAGACTTGATTTTAAAATGTGTTTACTTCATCTACGTGCTTGTTTGGTGCAAATCTAATTTCTTCAATGGCACTCAAACTTTCTGTATACTCAAGGGCAACAAACTTTAGTTCTGCAATAGATTTGCTAAAGATGGGTAACTATGGGAACGATGCTATGTAAATAAGGTCTACTGTATGAACAAACACAACTTAAGATGCAAATATATTTCATCAACTCCAGTTGCTTTCTGTTTTCTCCTTTTCTCAAGAACAAATGTGAGCAATACTAAAAATTGATTGAGGAACATTTTCAAGCATGAGGCCACATTCAAGCGCTCAATTAATTATTTTTATCAGCTTGCTTACTCACGTTTGTACTTTTCTTTGAATTTAGGCCAAGGGAAAGTGAATAGTGTGGTGCAAGGAAAATGCCAGGATGAAATTGTTCTTTTAGGCTTGTTATGAATTCAAAGCAATAAGCTGAGGTACTCCTACTTTTCAGAGGAACAGACATCTTCCTTCTGTGTGTTTGTTTGTGCAGCTCTTATCCTTTCCCTCTCCTGTTAAGCAACATCTGAGTTTGGGAACAGCAGGCCCTGCTACCGGCAGGAAGAGCCCCAGCCTTTGCCAATCTCCCAGCCAGATGGTCTCTACTGGGTTGATCATCCCATGGAGAATGTATACTTTTTAATCAAACCACCACCACAGCTATTTAAATGTGCTGGATGAAGCCACATAGCTACACTATAACCTCAAAAATAGGATTAAATGAAAACAACTTTGAATCGTACTGCAAATCTCTGTTAGGACCAGTCTCTGTCTCTAATTGTAAACAATGTAGGCATGTAGCATGAGCGTTACAAATAAACGAATGAATACATGATCTAATAAATAAATAAAATAAAAATACAGCTAGTTAAACAAATAAATATATAAATAAATAGATGTGTTTCCCTTCAGGCCAATATCAGGGAAAACTGACAAACCTTCCATGGGCATGGAAATCTAAATGAAGGAACTTGTCTTCATGAGAGAGTGCCCTCTTGGCTCTCTGGTGCTTGCTGTGCACAAGGTCTGTGTCGTAAGACAGACCTTCATAGTGACGGATATACTTGCTCAGGGGATTCCCATAGTGACCTGTGTGAAGAAGACAGAAATGCTAAGAATATTATCACCAAAAAAAGTAAAATGTAAACCTCAGATCCAATTAAATACAACTCTGACAGGCCAAGCTTAAGGATACAATAATTTCTGTACATTCTAGGTTGCATCTTGGAGCGTGCAGGGGGCCAATAGGTGTCTTTATATATGAGCTAGTGTGCAGTGCTCTGAAACCTACATGAAATCAGTTTATAGATGGTGCAAAACACCATAGCAAATGGTATCCAAATGTTCAGAGAAAATACTAAAATCCAAGTCCACAAGTTTATAACAGCTTCTGTGTCACAGAACGTCTGTCTCATAGACGATCGTTAACGGCAGGTAAACTGAAATACTCCTCACCCACTATTAACAAATGTTTTAGGAATGGATATTCTTACTTAAGCCGTACAGAAACTTGTTTCAGTGCCACTGTGTCTCAGTGAAACAATTACATTTTAGATTGAAAGATTGAGGCATTACAGATACTTGTTAGCATATTTGGTTACCCATAACAGACTTAAATGTTTCATGTGCTAATTCTTAGGTGAATGATCAGACAGGTAGATGATAGGCGGGATGGCCATGACTGATATTAATGGCGAGCCAATATGGTTTGTGCTTTAACGTCATCATTTTCTATGTAGGGCAAAAAGATGCCAGTTTCAATTCAACAACAGCCCACACCATAATCATTATTGTAGGGCTAACGACACAATAATTATCCATTATTATTAATATTCTTACTACTATCTATTCCCTTATGAACAACAGTAAGTAACATTCAGAAGGATTTCAAAGGCCTTAATGGTGGTGAGATAGTTCACAGCATTTAGGCCTACTTGCATTGCATTTAGGCCTAAATAAACTAAAATATATGTAATTAGTACCCGTTTTGACTGATCATTATGCCTGACTAGCTAGCCATAATTATAGGATGTAGTGTGTTATGATGGAAAAGATGGGAAAATATACCAGGCTTGAGCTAGTTCTCCCTTCATGTGCATTATGAAATATTAAAGTATGAACATTAAATTTTTCATTGAGGTGACTATGAGAAGTCATGGCCATGACTATTTTGAAGTACCATAATTTCTTAAGTACTAGGCCTTCAACATATATGATTGTAAGCGTCCAACAAAGACAAGATCTCCTACATGTTTGTGTTTTTTGTTCGCATTTGAAAACCCGATTTACCCAAAAGCTAAACAAAACAACCTTAAATGGATTTGATGACATTAAGCGATTCAAGCACTCCTATAAAATCATTCTAACGTTAATTATGGCACACTAAATGTATGCCTAACTATTACAGGAAAAATAAGTTTTCATTCCTAATTTTACCAGTTTTATATAGACATAGAATAGCGGGTTACCAACAAATAAATATGGACACTACAGCTGACTGTGATGTGTGATAGATGTAAAAGGATATTATATGCAGTTTCAATTAATTGGTACAAGGTTTAAGACTACAATAGCCACCTGTAATAGGTGTATGCCATAGGTACAACATACTTCATTGCGGCATTTTGCAGTGTGATAATTTGTGTTTAGCTATTAATTTCATAATAGCACAGTTATTATTAAAGCATTTCATCCAAAATCATTGTAATGTGAATTTACAGAATATCAGATCCCCAGCGCTGGCCAGTTACAACACAAAACCTAGTATTATGCAAGCAAACCTGATATTTCAAACGCAACGCTGTCATAGCGCTGGTATGTAATCAAGCTTATCAATTGTGGCAAACACTGATAGCCAGCTAACGTTAGCACAAAGCTAACGTTTTAACCTATTCGGCATCTCCATCTTCTCATAACAATGGCTGTCGGCGCTATTTGCACCATAACACAACTGACACAACCCTGACAATGAAAATGGTGACCGCATCTGGCAATAACTACACAATATCGATCTACTTCAATCAGCTGCACAAATCTAAGTCAACTTTTATGCTGGTCTGTCATTTGTTGATGAACTAATCCAGCAAAAGGGTGCAGTCCTCTACATAACAAGCAGGCCCTGCTCCGCTGTTAGCTCTCTTAGCTAGCTAGCTTGTTAGCTCGCAATATCTTTCAGCTCTTCTCAGTTCCTTCATGTATTGAACAGTACTTGTACTTTATTCACTGAAATCTTCTCACTCACCTTGGGTGTTATTTAGTAAGAATACGAAGATAAATGCTTTAAGGAGAAGCATATCTGATAAATCCATTGTGAGAGCATTGATACCGTTATCACTTTATTGTCCTACTTAGATAGGCGCAGACGCCCTGTGTTTATTGCAGCTTCCTCTCATCGCCTCCCCTCTCCTTTCTACGCCGTGACGTCAGACGCAGCACACAGCTCGGCATCCCTTCCCCCCAAACGCATCCAGGCCTGCATACATTCTGCCCAGGCGATCAGAGCAGATTTAAAACAGAAGAGAATCCCTTTCCACCATTACAGGCATGTCCAAACACAGGAAAATAACACTAAAGTTTTCTTTTAAATTATTTATTATTTAAAATTATTATTTCAGTGTCTGCTGCATGACAGCACATCAAAGACAGATCCTATCATTACCTTCAATCAGTAAATTTCATGGTACATCGTTAACCTTTCATAGGACAAGACAACCCAGAATAGGTGCTCATTAGCAGATTGTTTTCTTAGTACCTTAACATATTGTCATCTTCTTTCTTGGTACTCAATTTCTTTTCCTTTTTGTACAATAGTGGCATAATTATGTGCATATGCACATGACATACACATGAACACAGTAATTACTTGCATGACAAACTCATAAAGCTGTCATATAATTCATCAGCGGCCAACTAAATGTGTGTTCCCGTTGCTTGGCAACCAGTGATCCTGAGAACATAAAGTGATGCCGAAGCAAACACTAACTGTACTGTGCTGTTGTGGGATTTTCCTGCTATACTTTAGCATTATCTCAATGATGACCTTCGTCCCATGATGCATTTCTACCCCTTGGAAGCAGTGGCTTCCAGGATGAGAGTGCCACATGTCACAAGACACAGTGTTAGCCGCTGCCATTGCCTTCTCTATAACCAAACATGTGAGGATATATCGGAGATAAATGCAATGTGAGGATATATGGGAGATAAATGCAGTGTTTGAGATGATGTGTATCACCATTGTCAAGAAGTTGGAGGGCCAAGATGTTCATATGCAATTGTGATATGCAGCAACCTTAACCTTAACCCAAGAGCAGTGGCCCAAAATCATACCAGAAAAAATACCACAATTTTTCTGAGAGTGTTTCTGCTGACACTTCCTTTATTTTGACCACACTCTTTGAATCATTAGCACCAAAGCCATGTCTGACAGTTCTAGGGTGTTTCTTCATTTCAGACAACTCCTCTGGCCCCAGTAGCAGTCACATGACACACCTCCACATCAGCCCCCAGTTTCCGCAGCTTATCCAGCCAGATCTGCTGCTTCTGGGACAACCGGTCATTGGGCCCCTTCACTTCCACCAGCTAAAACAACAACAAAAATCCATGTAAGTAGATTTGAAACAAGTTAAGGAAAATATCTAATTTCTAATATCTCACAAAGAGCCAGGATGTGAAGTTATCTTACCTTGCAGCTATTGTTGGAGGTGCTCCATACCACCAGGTCAGGCAAACCTCCACGGCAGTGCCTGAAGTCCTTCGCCATCCGTGTGATTACCCCTCCTAAGAAGGCTCCACTCAGGCATGACACCAGACTCTGCCAACATACATGCATACAGACTGTTATGTTATTACAATGTAACAATGTGACATGAAATCTAATAAATCTATCCAAATTTATCAATTATGTGACAAAAAATGACATCTCCAACATTGAATATACATTTTTTAAAGGTTGTCAGTAAATACCTGTGCCTGTTGTAGAGAAGAGAAACGCTCCCAGTTGATCAGTGAACACACTTTACCCTCCTGGGAAGTCCAGACATCCTCCATCATGTTATGCAGTGTCTCCACAGAAGACTCACAAAGTATTTGCACACGAGAATCGATTGCCTCTTTTCTGTTCTCATAGAAACAATCAGTGAAAAAATCCAGTGGACAGGTCTGTGAGGGGGAAGAAAAAGGTGTGAAACTTGTACAGATGCATGAATATCCCATAAAAACAATATAGATATTTTTGTACCTGGTAAGGGTTTCGGAAAACATCTGGAATACCCTCAATGAAAATGATGTCCCATAATAGAAGACCAAACAAAGTAGAGAATGTTGAGCCCTCTCCATGGATCCCTATTACATGGTAAAAAAACAAAAAAACATCTATATTGATATAAAAGAATACCCAAATCTTTTTAAAAAGAGAAGCAAAGCTGCTTACCTTGGTCAAAGCCTTGTCGGC
The DNA here is from genome assembly GCA_900660455.1 of Gephyroberyx darwinii. Taxonomy (NCBI): domain Eukaryota; kingdom Metazoa; phylum Chordata; class Actinopteri; order Trachichthyiformes; family Trachichthyidae; genus Gephyroberyx; species Gephyroberyx darwinii. Next base: position 9,954 of record CABFOQ010008024.1, read on the forward strand.
GGTAGTGTGCCAGAGACAGCTCTTCCACAGAGCACATTACAGTGGCATGACCTTCTCCACCCTCTTCATTTGCTGGCATAAGGAAAACAGATTTTCCCATACCCCCCTCATGAGGAAACAGCTGTCCTCGGATGGTCACCTGCAGGAGAAAGCACAAACATGAAGTCACAGATATATTAGTTGATCAAATGAAATGATTTAGATAAATGTATTTTTTATATAAGTCCAAATACTGACATCTTGTGCAAACTCACATGTGTAACATCATGAATGTGGATAGTGGGCAGGTTTTTGAGCTGCAGACGGTACTTCTTGAAGCTGGCAGACTCCTTCATCCTAACAGCTCTCTGGTGAAGGGACAGCTGATGTCCCGTCCGCACCAGAGGGTCTGACAGCCCGTCTTTGATAGCACAAATAGCCTGGTAGTGATGGGCAAAGACAGTTTAACAAATGAAAACATAACAACCTATTTGAACCACAGTCCAACAAAAAGAGACAAACAATTAAATGATTGCTGTAGATGTGAATGAAACCACTGATATTACTGCTGACTTGTTCAGGTTGTTTGAGGTGCTGGTGAAGGTTAAGTGCCAGCCTGTCCCACCACCGTCCCCGGCTGTCAGGACAATAAACAGACTGAGCCAATAAGGATCGCAGCTCTTCTACTGCTTCCTGTAACACAACAGTAGAAACATAAAATTATAAGGCATAATCTTGTAAATAACTTCATACATACCTGAATTTGTTTGTGTGTGTGTCTGTGCGTGCATGAGGTCACCTAACCTCATAGCGACGTAGCCTCTGTAAGATCTCCACCCCCCTGGACAGGATACGAGTGTAGGCCCATCCTGTGGTGAAGCTGCGGAGGAACACAGGCAACTCCTCCTGGTAGCTACCCAAACGCAAAGATAGTGTTAACATACAAGTAAACCCTAAGGACTCTAACATTACATATATGTTTTAGCCAAATGTATACATGGGAATTAATGATTTATATAGTCCTTACCTGAGGTCATAGGTCTTCCTCAGCTCCTGCCAGGTGCTTTTGGCAGTGGTGTAAAGTTCCAGGGCTTCTTCCCACTGGCTAGCCTGCATGGATGAGATCACCTCTTGGAGGGCTCGCATGGATGCCTCATATCTGGAGTGATGGATGGATAGATGAATACTTCCTTTCTATTTGTATCTACCCTACTAGGATAACCTCGTTTTAAAGAGACCTGTCCCTGCAGCACTCACAGGCCCCTCACCTGATAAGGTCCTCTCTGTCCTGGAACAGCTTGGCACTGCGCTGCACTGTGTAGTCAGGGAAGGCCAGGCGGCCTGAGTTGACCAACAGAATGGTGTAGAGCTGGCTCTGTCCACCAGCCGCCATCTCGTCCTCCTCCATAGTATCCGTCAGAGAGAAGAGTAGAAGGGTGCGAGAAAAGACAGCCCGAGGACCGCGACATAGACGCACACAGGAACCAGCAAGCTGCTTTGTCCTTCGAGGACAGAGTGGAGAAGGATGAATATTATTGGAATATGAGTATTGTGTAATTTACTGAAGTAAAAAGTGACTGAGGAAACATTTCGTCACACCTTTTGAGGATGACAGCCCCAATGTTGTTTTGAGCAGGGGTGAAAAGGGACTTCTGCCTGCTCAGACGGAGAAGCCCATCCACTAGCTGCTGTTTTTGAGTCCCAGAACCACCCAGATGGAAAGTCTTAGCCAGAACTTTGAGCTCTGGAGCTGGCAGAAGATCCAGAGCCTCCCCCAGGTCCAGGAGATCATTCTCTGTGACATGCAACATTATTTACATTAGTAACCTCTAGGGAACAAGATGACGTACTCATCTGGAGTGACCTGGTACTTAGGCAGGCTATGATATATACTATGTACTCCCAATCTTGCAAGATAGACTCTCAATTTGTGTCACACGTCATCCCTTCCCTTTCCCATCTTTCCTCGCTCTTGCTACCATTCATTATCAATTAAAAGAACTACCATGAAAAAAATATTTTTGTCATTGAGTTATTGTACTATGAAGGATATCATCTCATTCATAAAGTATAAACGTGGCTTCATGGTATGAAGAAATTACAAGCCCGAGTAAGAGAGATTAAGTAAGAAGAGAGTCTGAAGTGTAACACACAGGAGGTGTGAAATGTCAAGAAATGGTCCAGGGTTTATATCCTGACATTTGAATGCATTTCATAGCTCAAAGAGTAAAGATAGTAAACAACAAGAGCACCATTAACTGTGATTGGGCCACTGATAAGAAATAATGGAACAACGTGATTGTGCAGCTTTCAGTACACTAATAAATAATGTGAATATCAATAATTGACGAGGTTTCAGCTCCCCTACTAAGTGATGTCGCAGAGTAGCAAAAAAAAAGGCGCGGATCATTTACCTGTCTGCAGGAAGCCACTTTGAACCAGCTCTTGAGCAACAGGTGCCAGGTCACTGCATATCTCTTCATAAACCAGTTTATTTACTTGGAGCCATTTTAGTTTCCTCTGAAAGAGTCTCACATACAGCTTCTGCCCCATGACTTAAAAAATAAAAAAAATAAAACTGCATATTAATACATGCAATGCATAGAGGAAGGAAGCTTGCAAATATATTCTAAATTACAATGCTTGAAGGATATTTCAGCGTACCTGAGAGCTGCTCAAAAGTGTGTATGAGTGACATATCGTCCTGGTTGAACAGCAACCTGTCGTCCTCATTCTCCAGCACAGCCTCCAATACTGTCCGGAAGTTACGGAGGTAGTACGGCAATCTTGGGGGATGAGAGTTCTCTACATCCTTCTTATTGGTGGTTTTGTCAGCACCAGACTCACCAGTCAGCATATCACTGTTGATTCCTGTAGTGCTTCTCTCATGTATTTCCTTTGAACTGTGATTCCAAGGGGTATCCCAGGGAGCTGTAGAAAGTTCCTCAATTCTATGTTGGTCTATATCAGCTGCCTCCACTAGATCTTCACTAGACATGGCCTCCTCTGGCTCTCTGTTGCTCTTCTCATGTCTTGCTTTCTTTCTGAAAGCAGACATCCTGCCCATGGAAGCCTTTCCCATTTTTCTCTTTGTTAGTTTGGAGGGAGGAGAAGGCAGCTTTGGAGAAAACATTGGGTGGATGATCTCTGATTTAGATGCTTCATGGTCGATATGGTCTCCTCTTTCTAAACATGATGGATCTGCCACTGCACTTGTTGTCAGGTCAGTGACTATCAAACTGTCTTCCTTGTCATCTAAACTCTGAATCAGAACATTTTCTTTCTGTGAGCTGCTCAGTGCCTCTGAGCTCTCCTCCTTCTCTGGATAAGCCAGTAAATTCACATCCTGTGTCTGTGTCCTCTCAGGAACCTTATGACATTTCTTAGATAGCTTGGAGGAGAGACTACCCAGGTCAATTGTTCTGACCACAGACTTATTGCTTATCTCCCGTGGTACCTGCTGAGAATTATTCTTTTTGAAATAAGGGCTGGTCTTGGTCTCCTTGATCTCTTCCGTTTGAGAGGCTGATGGATCCGGTTCTGGGGGCTTCCTTTTGGGTGACAATTGTATGCTCGGCACAACACTTTTACTTGTCGAGGCAGCACTGTTGCCTTCCCTCTCAAAGTTCTGACATTGCAAATCAATGTGTTCATTGATTTTGTACCTTGGTACCAACTGGCCACACAGAGGACAGGCCAGCTTAGGTGGAGGCTGGTTGCTGAAGAACGAGGTAATTGGAGTTGTTGCAGCAGTGGCAGAACTACCAGCTTTAACATTTCCTTTCTTATTGCTCTTGGACAATGATAAACTTCGCTGGTGTTTGGTTTTGTTGGCTCTTTCAGTCATGGTGTAGACGGCAATGGTACTGGTTGATTAAAACAGCCATATGTATTTTAGTAGCTTTGCATCTTCTGAGTACAATTAGCAGGAGTGTGTGCAGAAGCTTGCTAACGGTATAGCTTAGTTTAGCTAGTTTAAAAGGCTAACCTCGCTCACTAACTATACAGAAAGACATGCCATCAAAGACGGCACATCTGGCAGACACATAAGGCTCTCGGTGCCGCACCATTTTTACGAAAATACCTCAAAGATGAAAACAAGGGCCATCGCCGGGTCTGGAAGTTGCTAGCCTCTAGTCTTCTGTATTGTCTTTGACAGCAGTGCTGTATAATACAGCGCCACAGGCTTAACTAGTAGAGCACAGAACACGCTTTGGGCTGTAGTAATCGATAACAATTACATCGATATTTCAAGCCTGTAAAGGAACACTACGCGTTTAGATATGTAAGATGTTTTTTTTTTATCTCAGAGAAAATGTTTTTGAACAACCAAGTCGAGTAATGATGGAAAACATAGCCAAATATTGCCTTTTGAGCAAAAGATATATCATCGGCAAAGCCACCACCTAAATTACTTAATTACACTTGATACACTTGCAAATAATTAAGAATAAATACTTGTTTCAATCTTTAAAAGGAAAGCGATATAGTCTAAGTGGGTTCAGTGAGTTCTCATTGGAATACACGTATTTAGCTGTTTTATAAATGTATCATTGTTCTCATGCCCCTTACAATGTTGGGGAGCAGGAGTCTTCGGGAGCAGAGCAGCGAGCATAGAGAATAGGGGGTGTATTTTCTACACAGGTTCCTGGGCTGTGTAGCTTTTATTCAAAAATCACCATTCCGGAGCAATCCGATCAGCACACAGGCATTTTAAAAGGCAGGAGGGTCGCAGACAAGATCGATGTTGGTAAGTAGCACAAAAAAATATCTAAGTGTAACAAAGCAATCTTATAGAGGTGCATAGGCCCGCCCGGCTTCTGATAGTCCTGCTAAAGACAATAGTGCTGGGTCTGCACCTATGTTATAACACCAGCCCATAAGTAGGATGTCAGCATGGTGCAGTCTCGATGTGTCTCAAATCAAGGTCGATGTGAATTGCACCAGTATGATATTTGATGGTTCCAGATGTAAAACCAATAGAGTCTATGAAAGGACTCAGCACCATTACTGCATGCTAGCAGAGGGTGCTGAGCGCAGGAAAAGGTTATCATATAGATATTCAGGTTTATGCGAATGCGGCGTCCACTTGTGGGGGGACCAGAGGAGCCTCAACACCCCTGCAGTTGCGGCAAAAGTTTGGCGTAATGGTTCGTAAAATCCCACCGCGAATAAGTCAAGGGCGTAGCAAAATGCCTTAAATGTCCAATAATGAGTCCCAAGACAACGAACCTAATTAAACAAATACCAGTTCAGCACCATGGAGAGTTCGTGTTTTGGTCCGCGTGTTAGACATTTGTGTACGTGTGTGTATTAAGCATTAGTAACAGCTGGGATGTATTGTTTAGCAGGTTAAACTCTAAATCACGTCTGGAGGCTTAAATGAGTTCAAAGAGCCCAATTTGCCAGTTCAGCACCATTCATGGGCTGGTCATGTTTTGGTGAGTGTGTTGCTGCTCACATGTCTGGACTGGGCGGGGTATTAGACATGTATCGTTCAGTGCTTAATACAGACGGATTAAGCGTTTATTGTAAGAAGGAGAAGCCCATTATTATATTATAAGGCTTATTATTGGCTGTTATTGTGTAATTAATACTAACCACCAAGAGTCCAAACAAAGGTAGAGACAGAGAAAACAAAGACTGCAAAAACATGACATTTTCCTCCAGTAGGTTATGTTTGTATGTTTGTTCTTATTGGATTATAATATAGCTTATTCATTTACCAATACACATGAAGGATGCAATGTTACAATCCTCTTTGACATAATCCAGGGCAAGCATCCATACAGAGGCCCAGTTCAGATGTCAAAACAATGATGTATTAACCCACAGCTAGTTTCCTTAGAGTACATCAGGCTATCTCATCATAAATCACCATCAGACAGGCAGCACCATTCACTAACCACCAAATCTAAATGTTACAGGGTTGAATGGGTGAATGTGGGTATATTTACACTGCCAGATGCATCAGGAAAATCTAATTTGGGTAATTTTTTCATCTTTGCAGGGCTGAGGGTAGTGGGCTTACAGGGCCAGCAATGGCTCATGGAAAGAGGGCAGGATCTATTTCCAGAATATTGGGCCCCAGCCCTCCACCCTGCCCTAGCCCAGGACTCACAAAAGACAGTCAAGAAGAGAACAGAGGTTTGATCAGGGAGGGGTCTAAGCAATCACACAGCAGATTCAAGGAACAGAATGATAACAATGACCAGCTGACTCCTCCTGTTTCTGCGAAACACTATTTCATGAACTGTGACCCGAGTCCTGAGGACATGGAAGAGGAGGACACCTGCTCTGAGTATGACAATGTGGGCTCTGACGTCGAGCAGGACTATGATGAGGTGATGCTTTTAAACAGAGAGGGAATAGTAGACATGAGGTATTACAAACAATACTGTCCTGAGGATGGTGGCTATGTAGAGCATACAGTAGATGGTGTTGATGGGAGTGCTGTTGACCAGTTCACCCCCAGGTCTCCTCATGGCACAGAAATGTGTGAGAGTTCACAACCAGATGCAGAGCCTCACAAGTCAGACCATCGGTTTAGTTCACACCCCGCGCCTATTGGTGGGAATGAGGTGGAGGTGGAGGTAGAGGAGGTGCAGGAGCACAGGTATTTCCCTGATGACTTAGATGAGATAGAAGAGGTGCTGGATGGGGCCAAGTTCATAGAGGACTTAGAGGAGACAGGAAACAGAGTTGAAGGGCAGGCTAGCCTTTATCAGGGCAATGAGGGGGACAGGATTAGAAAGGCAGGAGATGAGAAGGTAAGAGAAGATGGTGCCCGCATCACAAGAAACTACGATATCCCAGGGGCCAGTAAGAAGTTAGGGTGCGAGTCTTCTCACAGGGGTCCAAAGGAGAAGGAGAGGCAGGGTAAAGGACGAGGGAGGAAGGGAACAGGAGAGGACATTGAGCATATAGTTTCCGAGATTAAAGGATGCATGAGTAGTAGCACTGAACCACGTGCAAAGACATTGTCAAAGGACTGCAAAAAGGCTGCCGTACGGACCAAATCTAGATCTAGCTCCAATAAACCACATCCTCCTCCACCACCTCGTTATACCCAACAAGCCCAGCATCGTAGGGAGACTCCTCCCATCCCCAGACCCAGTCCATCTGTTCAGAGTCAGGAGAGCCACCCCAGGGCTATCAAACCATCCCTGGCTCCTCTTCCTACACCAGAGCAACAGAGTGAGCCTCTTGAGGAGAGGCAGAGACGGCCAGAGAAACCCCAACAGGTACAGTAACAGTTTCATTAGATCTCGTCCCTGACGACATGTGATTGTCAACATGTCTTCACAATCTACCCTCACTGTGCTTTAGAACGAATGCATCAAGGTTTAAATCAAGATTTTATGCCGCACAAAGGGTCTATGTGGCCCCTTCCCTTTTAGGATTAGACGTTTAAACATGACCTGACAAAGTTAAAGCATTGCTTATATACAGCAGGGTGAGAGTCCAAGCACAACCCTGATGCCTGAGGACATGCCAGACGAGCCAAGGAGGCCTCAGTGTCCAGAGCCCAACCCAACACAGAATAGCAGCAACAACACACCCAAGGTGAAGGATTATGATACAACAGCTAGTCTCAGCCAAGCAATCTGATCAGTCAAAGATGAGATCCAACTGCAAATAATTCTCACAATGTAGTCTATGCTAACTCTTGTAACCAGGGAGCTACAGCAATCTGTCTTAATGTTTTTATTCTTATGTATGCACACTACTTTGGAGAAAAGGTTTCAGACAGCACACATGCTTTTATATAAGGCAAAATACACTACAATCTTTGCTGTGATTATGGGTATGACAGTGATGTAGAGTACAAAGTGTAACCGAGTACGCCTAATTGCAGTAAAGCATGTCTCCAGTATCATTGTCATAACAATGTAGCCGTAGTAAACTCAATCTAATAAACAATATAAACCTTTCCAGAAAACACAGGAAACTGCTTCTTTCCCCAGCTTTGTGGACGGTAAGTGCTTTAAGATCATTTTTAGAATTTTATAGTTTTTATAATTATTCACATTATTTCATATTATGAAATTTTACAAATCCATTTTGCCGTATAGTCCCAGGTCCCTGTGAGCCAGAAGACCTCATTGATGGGATCATCTTTGCCGCTAACTACCTGGGCTGCACTCAGGTGTTGTCTGATAAGAATCCATCCAAATCTATCCGAATGTCCCAGGCCCAAGAGGCAGTCAGTCGTATCAAGGTAATCAACCTCTTTAGGGTGACAGTGGTCAACAACCACTGCATCGATTTATAAATAATTTTCATTGAATTAGAGGAAGTGTGAAGATGTGGTCTTCTGACCTAATCCTGAAGGGGGATTTTCCAGCCTGCTTTAGATATATTTTTGTACCACAAGGTGGAGCTATTGCATGGCTTTTTATCCACCTTCTCATTTCTTTCAAGGTTTTCAATATTTTTGATATGAGCATATAGTTAGTAGTGTGAGCTCCAAAGTATCACACACACACACAGAAATATGAAATGTCTGATCAAAACAATGTTTTCAGTAATTTCTTTCATTCTCATGTTTTGCCTTTTCAGAGCCAAGATGAAGACTCTCAAATGGTGACTGAGGTAGACCTTTTTATCTCCACTAAGGCCGTCAAAGTGCTGAATGCTGATACGCAGGTTAGTAACTCTTAGATCTGTGCATGTTAAACCAGTATACCCTCTGTGTTTATTCACTTTAGTGAATCCGTTGTCAGGTATCATGAGTAATGATAGAATTTAATTCTGTATCCTGTATCCATTCGCTCTGCTATTTATAAGTTGTCTTTAGTTTTTAGTTTTTTAGTACCTTGTTTTTTGTATTTTGTAATTTATCCTTGCCTTGTATTTTGTACATTCTTCGATACTTTTATGCTGCTGCAACCCCAGAATTTCTCCCCGGGGATCAATAAAGTATCTATCTATCTATCTATCTATCTATCTATCTATGCAGTTCATTGAGATATCTCTGTGAACGGGTCACATTATTAACTTGTCATTCTTTTTGCTCCACGTAGGAGACAATGATGGACAGTGCCTTGCGTACCATCTCATATATTGCGGATATTGGCAGCATTGTGGTTCTGATGGCACGGAGGCGCATGTCTCAGGCGACTTCACAGGACTCCACGGAAACCCTCGTGTCCACTAGTGACGGGAAGAGTCAGTACAGGATGATCTGCTATGTCTTTGAGTCAGAGGACGTAAGTTTTCACATATGCAATTCATTTTATGCACATTTCAAAATTGAAACCAGTTTAAGATCCTGAATACATTTTTAGTTTTGACTGTTTGACCTGACTCATGCTCGTAGGTTAATAGAGTTTTAGTTATCATTTGTTCTGTGGTCACTTAAACCAGTGTGCTCTCTCTCACCTCTATGCTGTTGTCAACTGGGATAGCCTTTCTGCTGAGTAGTTTTCCCCAAACCCTCCCTTCCCATAGGCGCAACTCATTGCACAGTCCATTGGTCAGGCTTTTAGCGTGGCCTACAGAGAATTCCTCAGAGCAAATGGAATCAACCCGATGGACCTGAGTCAGAAACAATACAGTGACATCATCAACTCCCAGGAAATGTACAATGACGACCTCGTCCACTTCTCAAACTCAGACAACTGTAAAGAGGTATGAAACTTTCTTTTGCTGCAGGTTCAAGTGGAAGGTGACTCGATGCATTTCTATAAACTTGAATGACAAGGCTAGAATTTCAGACAGAGTGGCCTATGAGGCCGGCACTTCAGACCTGTGAAGTTCACAATGAAATTCCAAATTTACTTTAAAATGATTGTTAGAGCTGCAATCAAAATGCCTCCCTCTCTCTGTCTCCCAGCTGTATGTGGAGAAACAGAAAGGGGAGAGCCTTGGTGTCGTGATAGTAGAGTCTGGCTGGGGCTCCATCCTGCCTACCGTCATCCTAGCCAACATGCTGAACAGCGGACCCGCAGCCCGCTCTGGAAAACTCAGTGTTGGGGACCAGATTATGTCCATCAATGACACCAGCCTGGTAGGGCTACCGTTGGCCACCTGCCAGGGCATTATCAAGGTATGGAGCATATCAAGCACGACCCATGTTAGTGAATGCCTGCACATATTCAATCTTTATGGAGTAATCAGTTGAGAATACATTGACCCTGAAAAGGATTAAGCAGGTGGAGAAAATGAACATTTGATTCATTCTTAAACCCCTAAAATCCTAAGTGAGATATTCCATGCACACACACAATAACACATTGAATTTAACAAATGTGTTATTTAATTAGATCTTGAAAAATCACAGTAAAGTTGATGGTCTTTGATGTTTTTGGTCATATTTCAGGGGCTGAAAAATCAGGTGAAGGTAAAGCTGAGCATTGTGAGCTGCCCTCCTGTCACCACCGTCCTCATCAAGAGACCTGACCTCAAATTCCAGCTTGGCTTCAGCGTTCAGAATGGCATTGTGAGTAAGACCTTGTCAGTTAATAGCGTATGTCAGTATGCTTAAACTTTAGGATGAGAGTGTGTTTTAATCTGCGAGAGTTGTAGAGATTAAATTTCCTCTTATTTGGACTATGGGCTGAAAAGTTGAAGAACTCTGGCTGTGTGTCAGTCGTTCAATTTCCTGTGTTCATCTGTGTTCATTTCAAGTGGTAATGCAATTATATATGGTAAGTTAACTTTGTACACTCATTGAATGCTGTGTTTTGCACATTCTCAGATCTGCAGTCTGATGCGCGGTGGCATTGCAGAGCGAGGGGGTGTTCGTGTTGGCCACAGAATCATTGAAATAAACGGTCAGAGTGTGGTTGCCATGGCACATGAGAAGATTGTTCAAACCCTGTCTGTCTCAGTGGGTGAGGTGAGACCCCGTCTGCTGTAAAACATTGAGATTTTCACCAGTCATTACTCTGCACATTACACTGCAATAAACAGATCCTTCAAACTACAAGTTAAAACGCAGATTGTCTCAGTTATTTTCTTTGACTTTGACAATTTTCTCCTATACCCTTACTGCAATAAAACAACTGACTGATTGTTGCAGACATTGCATTGCATTACATTATATTGCAGTCATTTAGCAGATGCTTTTATCCAAAGCGACTTACAAAGGTGAAGTTGCAGACCAACTACAGCTGCAGTTGGTTTGCAATAATCACTGAAATTCATCAGGTGACTAACTATGGACAAAAGAGAATGGTTAACTATATTGAAGGTTTTATGCAAAAGCTGTGAAATATTTTCAGGCACAATGATTTCTGTGGTAGGGGATGACAATTTGTTTGTGGTTAGATCACAAATTGGCACTTTACATTTGAGATATGAGCTAAAAGTAATAACAGCACCTTCATTTTAAGTGAAATTACAAACTGCTTCGTTACTGACCAGGTGATCATTCTCAATTAACCAGCCTTGGTCTGCCCTGATTTCCATCAAAAGTTCCCCAAGTTTGTCACCTGATATTCAGCCATTTTGTCAAATAGTTATCCAACCTACATGATGTAACTGTTAAAGCCATAAAGGCTTATCGTGTATTTGTCAGTAATTTGTCCAAGGTCTGTACTGAGCTTTTGGGGGCAAAGAAGGAACTGAATTAGGCCTCGATTTAAGCAATTTGATTATGGCAATTTGATTTTGGCACTTACTATAAGTTGACAATGTAATTATCACTTATGCTTTTCTCTGTCCTCTCATCTCTGCCTCCCTGCTAGATCAACATGAAGACCATGCCTGCTGTGATGTTCAGACTACTAACAGGACAAGAGACACCTATCTACATATAGAGACTTTGACTCTGCATGGATTACCCCACTGTAGTTCTGCATGTCTAGCTAGGTGGAAAAGATGGACAGGGTGGCTCAGTGGGATAAGGGGAATTTATTTTTCTATCATTTGATTTTTGGCCTCTTGTTGCAATGCTGAAAAGAAGATCTGGTTCTCATTTTCAGGTTTTATCTTGAATTACATTGTCATAATGGCCTTACGGTGTGAATATGCTGTCTGTAGTATTGTATGTGAGTTTCTGGTATTGAAGAGACGTAAATATAAGGTCATGATTATTTTCTTATGAAGAGACAAATAGTACATTTATTTTTTATTTACTCATTTTTTATAATGTGTATGGAGTTTAAAATGTAATTCCACTGTAAATAGTTTGGTTTACATAAGGACTTGGTTGGAAAGGCCATATTATTCCAATATGCATGTTATTATGAAGAATTACTGACCAGACATTAATTTTCAATCTGACATGACAAAGTATTACATATTAAAAGAAGACAATATGCTGTAAAAGGGCACTAAATTATGGGTATTTTGGTGATGCTGAAGGCCAAAGATACAGCTACTTTTCAAAGACATATGGGTGACCGTCTCCTTTACCATAGGGTATAAGAATGTATCAAAATGTACATTACTAAATGAATGTAATGTTATCCAATGCTAAGAATACAATATTACTGCTGAACGCTTGTTGTTTTATTGAATTTTATTCAGATGCAAAATGTGCTTACAATCAGACATTAGCCTGCATATGAGATTAATCAATTATATTTTCCAAAGCAGATTGGGATTCATCCTTCCTCTCAAATTTTCACATTTATTGACACCTCAGAAAGTGGGGAGGAAGGAATTGCCGATAGTTCAACCTGGAACACGGCTGGGAAACTCAGCACATATAAAAGGACATATATGTACCATGGCAGTCTGCTTGTTTAACAAGAATTCCTGAAAAGGCTATTCAAGATCAAATTAATTAATATTAAACTATTAATATTTCTCTTGTGCTTTGCCTCATTCTCCATTCTGATAAAAATGGAATTCAACAATGATGGACCTGTAATCCTCATTGATCAATGTATAGACCGTGTATGGATCCCATACAACTTGATATTTTATTTATCGCTACTGAAACATGACAATGAATATAAAGCAATAACAAAATGTTTACCATATTCTATTATGTACATCATTTTTACACAAACAATTACAGGCTCATATAGATAATTAAAACTGGTGTGAAATGAGACATTCCCTCTGTAACACATTCAGCAAAAATATCTTCAAGTATTGGCTGGAAAGGCTGCCTGAGGGACCCTGGATGGCTTCATATATTTTGCTGAAACAGAAAAAAATGCTCACAGTCAATACAGGAATTAAGTCATGTTCACTTAATTTCATGGAATATTACAAATATATCAATCAGGGTATTGAGTGGTGTACAGTGCTGGCCATAATAGAAGTCAGCCCTCACACGATTTCCTGCATCCATCCTCCATAAATACTGTAATGATCCCTACAGCCAGGATTGTACATTTATTGTACATTCTGACTGCTGAAAAGGACCAAATGTAACTTTTCCAAGCAATTCATAGGGAGGATAAATAGTACAGCAGTAGAAGTTATTTATAAGCAGTAACATTTCAGACTTCTATGATGGCTACACTTGTACCGTGGATCCACATGCCAAAAAGTAGCATTACCCTTTTAGTTTCTGCCACTTACCACAGTGATTATTGACGCCAACGGTGTTGTTGTCACTCCATCAAGGAAAATCGAATTCAGGTAACCCTCCCCGTAACAAATCTCATCATCTTCATAACTGTCGACACCAACACTGAAAGCCTCTTTCATCTTCTCTGGTATCAGAAAGTCGAGCAACACCACCACAATCCCAATGACAGCACACAGCACACCTGGAAATCATTTCAGTTAATAGAAATCGCCGGACTTTTGTAGGCTGTATATGTATGTTTATAGTATGAAACATCTGAAAGTGTTTATTATTTAACACTGCAGCAATACGAAGCAAGCCATCTCTCATTAAGTGTTGTGTTTAGTGCAGGTGTTTGTAGGGGGACGGCTCCTATCTTACCTGTAGCAAGTGCCAGCCAGAATGAATGGCTGTACTCGGTTTCCAAAGAGCCAGTTCCTATGGAGAAAATGCACTGGGGCCAATTCATGATGGTGGAGAAGGAGGCCATGGAGAAGAAGATGAAGGCTGCAGTGGTCATCATCATGTAACCGGCATACAGAATGACCGGCATGGAGAACAAGATATTGGAGACTATCCAGCAGCAAAACGCAGTCCTGGGGAAGCATTAGTGTGCAGTCGTTTTAAATTCTGCTTTTTTAACAAGCATCCACTGAAACCAACATTATATTCATATAATTTCAGAGTGTGAGTTATTTAATGTGTTACCAGAGAGTAGCAGAGGCATATCGTCCAGAGTAGGCATATTGGAAGATGAGGCCGCATGGGCTGTTGAGGGTGAATTTCTCAGCAATGTACAGGATGGGGTTCGGTAAGCCCCTCTCCAATGCCTCCTTATAGTCTTTTTCAATAGTGTCCTGCCAACTAAACATCTCATTGTAGTCAATGGTCTCATTGAGTTGTACTACAGGATTCCCTGAAAGACAAAAGAGGAACAAATTAATTTATAATCTGTCTCATTATGAAAATGAAAGTGACTTGAACTAAACAAACGTCACAGCTACCGATAATATGGGTGTATTGTACAAGAAACCTACGTACAGTATAATAGCTTATTGTCTTCACTACAGTAAAATGACTCACCTTTTAGTGTCACATTAATGCCATATAGTCCAACGTGCAGGCCAATCTCAGCATGAACCACTGCATTGCTGAAAGACTTGTAGGTCGCATTAGTGGTTGTTCTGGCCTCTGCCCAGTCATTAGTAAAGTTGAGCGCTGGAGAGAAAGGATGAAAACGATGAATCACTGACCATGACCATGACATGAAAATGAAGACCAGCAATTATTTCATCAACTTCAATTCAACATGCATAAGGTTTCAGAGGGGAAATTCCAAACTCACCTACTATCACAACACCTATGAATAAGCTGATTATCACTCGAAACATCCAGAACAGCCTCTAACAGGAGGAAATATAAAATAAAATAACATTTATTTGGAGTTCATTTTACACACAATTAAATAAAAACAATTACAGTGTGTGCTTATTTTTAATTAATTGTTATTTAAGGCATCCGATCAAGCACAGACAACCATTCTAAGGATATCAAATATATTTCCAGTGTGTAATAGTATATCTAATGGGTTGCACTCACCGACTTCCCTCGTATCCCTGGCAAAATGAGAAGGAAACTGACTGCTAGCACAAGGAAAACCAGAATAATGGTGAGCAAACGGCCGCTAAAGATGAAGGAGGTCCTTTGTAGAGGGTAGAATGGGTAAATGTCATCGTAGAAAGTCATCGTTGCTCCAGATCTTACGAATTCAGCTGAAACCAGACAGCGTAACAGAGAAGACACTGTTAGTGGTGGGGCTCTCAGTTACCTCCAGATGCAGAGATAGGAGCTCTTGTTCCTTACAGTAGATAGGGGATGGTACATTATTACCTCTGTGCAACATGGCACATGATTAAAAGCTCCCTGAATTATGCAAGCACATTTCACTTTGCATGCCTGCATGTCTCTACAGTTAAGTAAGAAAATAGTGCATGTGTATAAAGCACAAATGCATGCACCACTTAACTCAGAGTAATGTAAATAAGACACTCTCAACTAGGTCTTGGTTTGAAAGTCATGGAAAAGTTCCAAAGCCCAAATAAAATACCACCAGTGAAACATAGAAAATATAAAATCCCAAAGAACTACCTTACCTGAAAGTTGAAAGATCAGGACTGCAGACGGGACGGAAAGTGTGAATGTTGAAGGAACATACACTTCTTTTATACCACTGGCTTCCTTTGTGTCACTCGGGAGGAGGATGCATTGATTTGAATCCTTTGGAAAAGAGGTGTGAGCCAGAGATGATGACCGTTCCCATTTGGGCAACACAGGTCACATGCAGTTTGTGATAAGCTGTACAGCACATGTTGGCTTTAGTATTGCACCATCTGCCACCCACAATAGCTCACCTGTACCTCTGCATTACTTCTGCACTACATTTCATCCTCTAAAGTGGGTAAGCTTCAACACTTTCATATTTTGCCTCTGAATTGTCAACGAGAAACGTGGTACTTGTATGCCTATAGGTTTTTACACCTGGCCAAGATGTGCGATGCCAAACTTTAACAACACTTTTCATTCAACCAGGCAGAAGGCGTCACATGTGGCACGAGATTTCAATTAGACTGCTAGTATTTTCTTTCTAAAAAACTTTGCTAAATCAATAAAGCATGCATAATTACGATTGTGTGGGAAAAGAAAATATTCTATGAAATGTTACTGGCAGTTACCTTCACCTTGTCTTCACATTTCAGAGAGTCCTCAACTACTCTTGGCTGAAACTGCGGACCGAGCTGAGGAGCATCTCTCGCTTCAATGGATTTACGTAAACGGGTTTGGAGTATCTCAGTGCTTGGCTTGGTGCTTGTTGTCATTGAACGTAAGTGTACTAATCCCTTTCTAGTTTTATTTTACAGACAGCACACATCCACTGGTACTTTATTCAATAAAGTTAACGTTTGCTCGTCAACAAATGATAGATCTGCACGGAAGGATATTTGAACAGTACATCATTTTGGCTTCACCTGAACAGGTTCACGCTGTGAAATAGACTGGGAAGTCCCACGATGTGATGGCTGGTACAACAGTCTGGGTCATCCCAAACGGGGAGCTGTCGGTAAGTTACAGTAACATGAATTGTACAGCGCAACATGTCACCGCACCCTATTACCACTGTGATTGTGTTTGCTTAGGTTCACATCTCGTGCGCCTCCTGCCCGCGCGTTACTCCGACGGCGTCTACCAGCCCATTCAGGAGCCACAACTGCCAAATCCCCGAAAAATGAGCCGTTTGCTTACAAAGGGCCCCTCTGGTCTGCCCTCATCACACAACCGAACAGTGCTGTCTGTATTTTTTGGTAAATATGTAATGGCTTTTCATTTGATTGTGGTAGCATTATCATCGAGGATTAAATAAGAGGATTAAAAATCCACACCCCGCAGGCCCCAAAACTCAGTATTAACAGTTGTTTCTTCTAGTTCTATGATTTAATATGAAAAATGTTTTCACTTTAACTTTTCAGGTTATCATGTCACTTTTGAAATTTTTGACTCAAGAACTCCTGGATGCCCTCCTGAGTTCATGAATATCCCAATTTCAAAAGGAGACCATGTCTTCGACCCCTCTGGCACTGGGAATGTTCTGCTTCCCTTCCAGAGAGGACCTTGGGACAAAGAGTCCAGCCAGAGTCCCAATAACCCTCGTATACAGGTGCTAACTCTTGACACTTGGAGGCATGCAACAAAAAAATACATGTTTGTTATATCTGCAAATATAGACAGTGTAAGCAATGAGTTATATTTTGTGCTCATTTTGTGCTCAGGTAATTCTGTGAAGGGCGTGCAAAGGGCGTGCGTGCAAAGTGCAAAGTTCCCTTTCCCTTTGTCATACAGGTCAACCTGGTGACAGCTTGGATAGATGGCAGCTCCATCTATGGCCCCTCCACGTCTTGGTCCGACTCCCTGAGAAGCTTTTCTGGAGGGCTCTTGACTACAGGCCCTGAGTGGAACATGCCAAAACAGGGAGGGCAGCGTAATCTCATGTGGAGTGCTTCCGACCCCTCTACAGGACAGCACGGACCCAAGGGCCTCTATGGTGAGAGATTCTATATACTTTATTCTTCAAACCAGACCTAGATGAAACATTATTTGCAAACATTTCTCAGTCCTCACTTGAGTACCAGATGGGCGGGGTTTACCACATCAGGGGAGTTCAGAAAGTGGCAGGTAGGTTTTCAGTCACAGAAAAGTACATTAAATTGGCTTTCAAATACTCTTCTGATTGCTTAAACATTGTGGTATTCACTGTATTCTTATATGTGGGAATCTCCACTGATTTGGTTCTACAAGCTGATGAAACCAAACGCTACAAATTGTGAATATTATTTCACTCAGCTCTCGCTCCATCGTGGTTATTGCTTACAAGGCTGATGTGTTATGACTCTTTATTGTGTAAATGGGCTGTCACACTCACCGCAGTAAATCCCCATCTCTGTAACAAAGAAGACGCAGTACACCTGTCCTGAAACCAGTGTTTTGTTGCTAGTGTTGTTAAAGGTGTGTAGTTATTATCTGGGGCGGTGGTGGAGGATCTGCTCCTGTTGCCACCACTCTGTTGTCAAGTCTGTGAAAACAAACACCCAAATTATCACTCAAATACTCTTGTGATTGCTTAAACATTGTGGTATTCACTGTATTCTTATATGTGGGAATCTCCACTGATTTGGTTCTGCAAGCTGATGAAACCAAACGCTACAAATTGTGAATATTATTTCACTCAGTTCTCGCTCCATCGTGGTTATTGCTTACAAGGCTGAGTGGACAGAGACTCTACCTACCATGTGTTATGACTCTTTATTGTGTAAATGTGCTGTCACACTCACCGCAGTAAATCCTCATCTCTGTAGCAAAGAAGACGCGGTACAGCTGTCCTGAAACCAGCGTTTTGTTGCTAGTGTTGTTAAAGGTGTGTAGTTAT
This sequence comes from Gephyroberyx darwinii, assembly GCA_900660455.1. Taxonomy (NCBI): domain Eukaryota; kingdom Metazoa; phylum Chordata; class Actinopteri; order Trachichthyiformes; family Trachichthyidae; genus Gephyroberyx; species Gephyroberyx darwinii. The sequence continues at coordinate 28,385 of CABFOQ010008024.1, forward strand.
TATCTGGGGCGGTGGTGGAGGATCTGCTCCTGTTGTCACCACTCTGTTGTCAAGTCTGTGAAAACAAACACCCAAATTATCACTCAATTAGTGGTCATATCCTCCTCATGCAACGGAAGCATGGTAGTATGCCATTAAGGTACAGTATCTTTGTCTTTGGGACAGTATGCTGTAGAATGCTTATAACTTTATCTATTCTGTATTTACTGTGTTTTAACTACACCGAAGGCCCATTATATGATTGAATCAGAGAATTCCCTATAATTGATGCCCTCTTCTGTGTCCAGAGTTGGGAAATGCCTGGGCCAATGAGAACATGTTCACGGCAGCAGAGGGGATTATCTGGTTTCGCTACCACAATTGTGTAGCCTCCAAACTGCACGAGGAACACCCAGAGTGGTCAGACGAAAAGCTGTTTCAAAATGCCAGGAAGATCGTGACGGCCACATTCCAGGTAGAAGGAAAACTCTTTATGTAATCCTCTCACTCCACTGGTGTTGATTTAATTTGCACCCTGGACAGCGCAAAGTTGCATCAACACCAGGTGGTCATGATTTTATGGATGAAATGGTTTTAGTTTAAGTGGGATTGCATCACTTCTCACCTGTTTCCTTAGCATAGTTCTATCCTATTCTATCTATGAGCTGTTGTTTGCTGTGATGCCTGTGATCAGACCAGGATGTCCCACCATAATAAACTTTTATGCATTGTCTATACACTGCTTGCCCAAACTCCAGAGGTTTCTTTCAATTTTTCCCTAAAAGGTTTTTTTTGGGAGCTTTTCCTTGTCCTCTGTTGAGGGTCCAAGGCTGGGGGATGTACTAACCATTTATTGTTTCACATGTTGGGCACTGTGAAGCCCCTAGAGACTGTAACAGTGATTTGATTTGATTTATTTGATCAGCGTGACTTGTCCAGAACATCATTACATTCATGTTAAATGATTTGTTTTAGGTAGGTAGGGAGGTACTTTATTGATCCCTGGGGGGGAAATTTCTTTGCCACAGCAGCCAGACAGAGAATAACACAAGAAATAGAGAAATAGAAAAAAAAAAAAAATTAAAAACTACAATGTAAATAATAAAATAATAATGACGAATTTAGAAAAAAATATTTAAAAACTATACAGTTTTTAAATAATCAGTAATAGTTTTATTGCAGACAACTGACTAAAACGTTGCAATGAATTTTATCTGCTTTTCCAATAGAATATTGCTCTCTATGAATGGCTGCCTGGATACCTTGGAAACGGGACGCTGCCTCCTTATCCAGGTGAGCAACAGAAAGAGTGTGTGTGTGTGTATAAGGGGAGGAGAACAAGTAATGCACTGGCGACCACAAGCCGTGGTTAGGTGAGTTATCGTTGATGGTGTTGTACAAATATGTGCTCTGTCAGCAAAGCATCACCCTAGGGTGTGTCATCTGCTGACTAAGCAGCTACAGCTGAAGTAAGTTATAGGGGTAATGGTCAGATGATCCCATCAGTTTGAATTACTCCTAATTGTAATATCTACACTACATTGTCTTCCTCACTTTGATAAGATGGATGAGTTACGGTGCTTGTCAGTATCAAGGTTGTTTCCACAGCGTTTTCTTTGGAGTATAGCACACAGCTTGCAGTTTCCTATGTTGTTTTTGTTACCCTTTTACTACAATGTACTATGCGTTTTTATGATATTTTGTTTGCATGCAGGTTATCAGAAGTTTGTTGATCCAGGGATCTCCCCTGAGTTTCAGGTTGCTGCCATACGCTTTGGTATCACTATGGTCCCACCTGGTGTTTACATGAGGTACTGGTCCCCCA
>CABFOQ010008024.1:30218-45552 GCA_900660455.1 Gephyroberyx darwinii
CCACCCCCCCACCTCCAAGTGTTTCTTGTATATTCCTAAAACTCATTCGCAATCAAAGCTCATCCAAAACCCGCTATCCTAATCAGAGTGTTGTCACGGAGCTGCTGTGCACATTTCCAGACACCATCTAAACTACAGCATGGATCTCTCATATAAGAAATAACATTTTCTGCATTGATTCATGTTTTTACTACAGAAACAGAACCTGCCATTTTCGGAAGATTATCAACATTGATGGGAGTTTCTCACCTGCAATGCGTCTTTGTAACAGCTTTTGGAAGCGTCAGGTATATCATAGTCATACTGGTATATTTTCAAATGGACACAAAGCAGAATATGGCCAGAACGGGTCGGGTGTGCTCATTTAGATATAGATGTAATCTTTCACCACAAACCTCTACTCTGCTTCACCTACACCACCAACAGTAGTAGGGGATGGGCTTGCTTTCATTCTAACCTTCTTCTAGGGTAAGGAGGGGAGACGGCATGCACTCACTTTTAGTATTTTTATTTATTTATTGAGACAATGCAATGCAGAGGGGATTGCAGAAGAGAAAGCTCTGGTAAGATCGCAGGCCAGTGGCTCATTCATGTGGCTCCAGAGGCGGGGAAGCTAATCACTCTGGGCACAAATGAGGAAGTGTTTGTTTTGTTTTATTGTAGAGATTGTTTGAGATGCATTTACAGTAAAGGTGGGGTTAAAATTTCCTTTCCTTTCCTGTAAGTGTAAAACGTGCCAGGATGGTTTATTATACTTCCTTTTCAAAGAAGCTCTTCAAAGAATGGACATAGTCTACTTGTGCTTTTAGGCTACAATATGCTTGCGTTCTGTTAGCTGTTAAAATTCAGAGTGGAGAGTCTTGATATATTATACATTAATGTTTTGGTCGTACATTCAATTTTGGCAATATAATTCTACTACACCAGAGTCCCAATGTGAAGTCAGGCCAAGACATAGATGACCTCCTCATGGGCATGGCCTCCCAGATTGCAGAGAGAGAAGACAATGTTATTGTGGAAGATCTGACAGGTTTTTTTAAAATCCTTTTTACTCATGCATTCACTCTATATCACTCAGCAACACCTTTTCATGTTATTAACATTCTCTCTGATCTGATTTCCACCTTGCTAGACTTCATGTATGGCCCTCTAAGGTTCTCCCGGTCAGATCTGGTGGCCCTGACCATCCAGAGAGGGAGAGACTTTGGCCTCCCTAGTTACAGCCAAGTTAGACAGGCTCTGGATCTGCCTCCTGTACAAACATTTGAAGACATTAACCCTGAGCTTAACCGTGCCAATCCACAGGTAAACACTAGAGCAGGCATCTCAAATCATGTGCCATGGAGTGCCAAGAGTCTGCAGGTTTTGAATCCAATCAATCACTACACCACGTGATTTCACGGATTAGTTCCTTGTCTCTGGTTGAAGGTGTGCTAATCATTGAAATCACCTGCTCTAGTGATTGGTTGGAATGAAAACCTGCATACTCCCAGCCCTCCATGGCACGTGGTTTGAGACCACTGCACTGCTCTCAATGCATTTCCTTAAACAAATACTAATCTATAGATGTACATAAACTACATCATGAAATGTTTTTTCTAATTCTGAGCATCAATCAGTGTGTGTTCTGTATCCTGTTCCAACAGTTGCTCCGAGATGTTGCAGAACTGTATAACGGAGATATCTCAAAACTGGAGCTCTTCCCTGGAGGACTGCTGGAGTCTCTCGACGGTCCAGGTCGAGTTTTCTCCGCCATTATTTTGGACCAGTTTGAGCGCATCCGAAATGGGGACCGCTTCTGGTTTGAGAACAGACAGAACGGGTAAGATCCTCTGCAAAGAAAGATTTCCAACATACAAATATCTGTTACATAATTGTATCCTATTACAGTCTGTGATGTATCTTACTCTACTGTTGGGGTAATATTATCCATTCATATCAAGTTGGACATTCATCTTATCACAGTTACCCACACACTTTGGGGTGTTTCCAGTTTGTTCACAGATGAGGAGATCCAGATGATCCGCAATATGACATTGCATGACGTCCTTGTTGCAGTCACCAGTGCAGAGGCCACTGATGTGCAACAAAATGTTTTCTTTTGGAAGGATGGTAAAAATGAAATCTGTTCATATTACTTTTGGGTCGTAGGAAAAGACAAGAGTTTATTTAAAATAAAGAAATAGATTTAATGGATAAATAACTATAAATTGTTTCTCTGTGACCCCAAGGTGACCCTTGCCCTCAGCCCACTCAAGTGAACACGTCAATGCTCCATCCCTGCACTAATCTTACCACACTCAACTACTTTGATGATGCCAGCAAAGCTGGTTTTGGCATATTTATCATTTGTCTGTTCCTATTCCCTGTTGGTCAGTAGTCTACCCATGTTAACCAATCCAACACCTGCATTGTAATAATATTATGACTTGATATTACCAATCAGCACCTTTGTTGTTAAAATGATGGTTAATTTTGATAACTTTACCATTACAGTGAGTTTTCTAGTGGCTTGTGTGGTGGCTTGTTTCCGCAAGCACAAGTTCAGGAAGTTCCAAAAGAGAAGAAAAGCTGTTGACAGGACAGAGGAGCTGGCCGTGGGAATCATGGGTATGGATATATAACATATATTTCTTTCAAATTGTCCTCTTGGTATTTCCTCTACCATGTGATGTACACTCATTCACACTCACAACACATTATCCAATAACCCATCTCGCACCGCTTCTCACTTTCCTTTTGCAAACCCAGCCTATGAGTGGCAGGGCCCTAAGAAACCTCAGCATCCTATCAGTGTGGAGGTTGATGAGAAGAGGAGGCTGCAGATATTTGACAGGACTGGGCCTGCTCTCCGCTGCCTCAATCTGGGCAACCAGGGCTACCTAGATGTCCTCCTCTCCAATGACCGTCACCGTAATGTGCTGCTGCTAAAAGTACCAAAAGAATATGACCTGGTGAGTAGTTGGAGAGGGTTTGTACTCTATGATGCTTGATCTGACACAAAAGCAGCAGCAATGTGTTTCAAGTCCGAAGAGCTTCTGTATTTGTGTAGTCAGCATGTAGAGCCAAATTGCTTTAAAGCGCTGTTAAATTTGTTTGCAGTTTCAGCACATTCAACTTTTCCACTTACACATTGGCTTCCACTCTTATCTTATACAATACTAAATGCAGGCATCATTCATGACACCACTCACTCACCCATCTGTCAATGTACTGCAACTGACCACATCACTTTTATCTCTTTCAAAGCCTGTTGATTTTTCTTTCTTTGATGATCTCTGCACCCCCAGGTCTTGTTTTTTGAGGATGAGAGCAAGCGTGCAGAGTTTGTCAAGCATCTACGCCCTGAGGTGACGGACATCGGGCAGGAGATTAGAGTGAAGGAGATGAGAGAGAAGCAGCTGCTGAAGGAGGCTTTATCTAAAGAGCAGAGAGCTCAGATTGTGGAGACTTTCATTAGACACGCATTCTCTAAGGTACTGTAGGCCACTGAATTCTTACCTCATCCTGTACTCTGTTGTAGCAGTGGTGGCAGCAGCTTTGGCCTGGTCACCAAATGTCGTCAAAACTTGTTTGAGGTCAAATTAGGTCTGACCTCAAGCCAAAAGAACTGATTGGTGGTCTTGATGCTGACCTCATCAGTGATATAACCTCATAACCTCAGCTGACGTTGGTGATATTCCTAATGACACTATGTAATGACACCCTCACTCACTGTCCCACTGTTGTGCAGGTCTTGGAAATAGAGAAGTGTGACGCTGGGTACATGAGTGGTGTGTCCCACAACCAAACCATGGAGGTTCTCCAGTGTGAGCTGACAGCAGCAGAGTTTGCTGATGCACTGGGTCTCAAACCCGACTCCTTATTCGTGGACTCCATGTTCACGCTAGCTGATAAAGATGGCAACGGCTACCTTTCCTTCCAAGAGTTTCTTGATGTCATGGTCATCTTTATGAAAGGTTAATCTCATGACTCTCAAAAGTATTCTGACTATTTTGTGTCCCCAGATTTGTTGTCATCTTGGTGCTACATAACATAAAAAGTACAATACTAAGCAACCTGAGAGGATCTACGCGATCTAAAGTGGATCATGTTAGGGTTTGACCAATGTGGGATGTGGGATGTGATACTGATACCAATATTTTTGCTGATTATAGCCAATATTTTTTATTCAATATCTTTAAATATTTCTATTTTCATGCCAAAAAATGACAAGTGTTTAGTTATTTAGTTCTACAGCACATTACTGACCATTATACATACATATAATAATGATAATAATAATCATTTGTATTTACCTAGGGTCTCCTGAGGAAAAATCTAAACTGATGTTCTACATGCACGACATTGGTGGAAACGGTTTCTTATCGAAAGAGGAATTTGCCAGGATGCTCAGGTTTGTCATATTATTGCTATCTGTTCATGATTACATCAAATCTTTTTATGTGTCTGATGGTCGATCTTTACCTCCCTATGCGCTGCAGATCCTTCATTGAAATCTCCAATGGTGCTCTGTCTAAGAGCCAAGCAGATGATGGTATCAAGGCCATGTTGCAAGCCGAAGGCTTTCATGACAAGGACAAAATCACTTGGGAGGACTTCCATTTCCTCCTGCGGGACCATGAGAAGGAGCTGCAGTTCGCCCAGCTCAATGTTAAAGGTTAGAGAATGTTTTCTCTTACAGCTGCTCTAGGTCTTTCTTGCTTTGTCTAACCTTGTCTGACACACTCAATGTACTGTATCTACAATCTGCTGTATGTATAGGGATGGAGAAGCAGGGAAAGAAGCGACTGAGTCGAGACCAGAGAGTGTCCTTCATTTGCCCAGCAAGCAGGTAAGACAACAGGACAAATTCACAGGTTTAACAACAGGGCTTACAACACACCAGTTTGAATGGGTTGCAATCAGGGTCCATATCATACAAATTATTATCCAATTACTATTGACAACTGTTGCCAATCACTGTAGAAAATAAGGATTCACAAAAGCATGGCCCTTTTAACTTTTCATAACACACATGGTCCTTGTGACCATTCTTTCCCAGCTCACTATCTGATTGTTGTACGCATTTTGTTTTTTGCAGTAACATGACAGATGGACAAGAAATACGCAGACGGAAAAAGTATGCTCCTTGTTTGATTCATTCATGTCTATTGTAATTGATTTTCTGAAATACTAAGTATAGGAATAGTTTCAGTCTGATTGCACTATTGTTCATAACTCTCTTTCCAGTGTTCTGTGGTCCATAAGACAATAGATAAGGAACCCATACTGACGACTCTCATCATTTTAGTTTCATTTTTTGTAATTATTTTATATTTTCACATGAAAGAAGTCAGAGAGATTAGTAGTTCTCATGTTTGGCATACAGTATCTACCTAAAACTATCACCTAGTTGATAAATGTATGTTACTAGTTCTTTTCGCCCGACTACAACTGTGGTTGTGCGGCAGACCATGTTGGCTTATGGTTCACCAAAAATATTGGAATATGTGAAGTTGCTCACATGATGCAATTGCTCTTGAGACTTTCAACTATTGTGGTTATAGGAAATTACAATGTCATGCTTCGCTATCTCTGGTTTGGGTGACCTGAATATGGTCAAGTATTCCACACCAGAATAATCATTGAAAAGCAATCATACTTAGAAGTCCAATTGAATTGACTACTTGCAGGTCAAGCCTCCATACCCCAAACGTCTATGTAAAGCCTAAACGTGAATACAAGAGGAACCCAGTCCAGCAGAAGATCCAGCATTTCAAACGCTTCATTGAGAATTATCGTCGTCACATAGTCTGCTTCATCATTGTATATGGCATCACGGCTGGTGTGTGTCTTGAAAGATGTTACCGTGAGTAAAATTTATTCTCCTCCTTTATTGTACTTATTCTGCTCACTATATCTTTTTAGTTATTGCAGCGGTCCTCAAATCTGGTCCTTGGGGTCCGGAGTAGAGTGGTTTTCTATTCTACCATTCGCCTGGTGTCCCAGGTCGAAATCAGTCCCTGATTAGACAGCTATAATGGAAACTACCTGGGAGAATAGAAAACCAGCAGTACTCTGGACCCAGAGGTCCAGATTTACGGACCCCTGGCCTAATGCATTATAATCCTTCACTACTTATGTACAGAATCATGCGATAGAGTCAAGCTCTGAACTAACAGATTGAAAACTCTGTGTTTAGACTATGGTTTGCAGGCCGACTCTTCAGGTATCCCAGAGACCTCAGTGGTGGGCATTATCGTATCCCGTGGCTCAGCAGCCGCCATCTCCTTTTTGTTTCCCTACATGCTCCTGACCGTGTGTCGCAACCTCATCACGCTGTGCCGAGAGACCTTCCTCAACCGATACATCCCCTTTGATGCCGCCATCGACTTCCATCGCTTCATGGCCATGACTGCCATCATCCTTGCAGGTTGGAAGATGGGAGGCACACGCTTACAAGGGATGTGGGTTATAGGATAGGAGGGGTTAATACTCCACTGGACAGTAAGGAATAGTCAGGTTTTGAATAACAACATCTTCAGCTGTTTATACCTCGATACCTTTGTGATGTTTGTGTAACTTAATTTTGTTTTTAATGTTGGCATTGTGTTGCTCACTCCCCTTCCTCCTCTCACTGTAGTTGTTCATACTTTGGGTCATGTGGTCAACCTCTACATCTTCGCCATCAGTGACCTCGGCATCCTGGCTTGTCTGTTTCCCAAGGTCTTATCCAATAATGGGTAATGTTTAAAAACATCTCTCTGGTTTTAGCAGGACCCTTTATGCTCTGCTCCAGATGTATGGCATGTTGCATTTTCTTCATGTAACTGATTTACAGTGTGTTTACATTTTTAGATCCGAACTTCCTCTGAAGTGGTACTTTTGGTTCTTTCAAACTGTTCCAGGTATGGTAAGAAAATAAAAGATTGATGTTAGTACTTACTAATTCCATTGTAAAATTGTAATGATTATAGATTGACAGCTTCATAATTGTTTATTTTGTTGTGTTTTGTCTTTGTTCTAGGAATGACCGGTGTCCTGCTTCTCTTTACTTTTGCCTTCATGTATGTTTTCGCCTCTCATTATTTCCGTCGCATCAGTTTTCGTGGATTCTGGCTCACACATTACCTCTACGTTATTGTATACACTCTAGTGAGTACTTCTTTATCACTCAAAATTCAGAATTCAGCAGGCTTTTCTTAATGGATCTAGGTCTGCTAGATGGAATGAGGTTTCTTCAGTGTGTGACGCTGGTCTTGGCTTTGCGCTTCTCCAACAGACGGTCATCCACGGCAGTTACGCCCTCCTCCAACAGCCCCGCTTCTACATCTACCTGATCCCGCCCGCACTGCTCTTCCTGCTAGACAAGCTGATCAGCTTGAGCAAGAAGAAGGTGGAGATCCCTGTGGTCAGGGCTGAGCTGCTCCCTTCAGGTGATGCTGTCCTCTGGCTAAGCTGAACAAACAAATATCTATGGTGCCGATTTTTAGTGTCTTATTTGCCTCTCTCGGTTTTTAGTTTTTATGAAATTGCATCTTTTCATTGTTTTTACTAAAATACCTCTGTTGACTGTCCTGCCTGCAGGTGTGACACATCTGGAGTTCAAGCGCCCACAGGGCTTTGTGTATCGTTCAGGCCAGTGGGTTCGTATAGCGTGCCTGATGTTGGGCACAGATGAGTACCACCCATTCACACTGACGTCAGCACCCCATGAGGAGACCCTCAGTCTACACATCCGTGCTGTGGGGCCCTGGACCAGCCAACTCAGAGAGCTCTACACTGACGACAGCCTACTTGAGTTGGGCACCTATCCAAAGGCAGGGCATATGACTATTTTGTCCGTGTGTGTATGCGTGCAGTTCTTTCTGCTTCTCCACTCTTACCCTTTAATTATATTGATGAGGAAATTGTATTGCCTATCCCTAGCTGTACCTGGATGGGCCGTTTGGAGAGGGCCATCAGGAGTGGATTGACTTTGAGGTGTCTGTTCTGGTGGGAGGAGGGATCGGAGTCACCCCGTTTGCATCCATTCTCAAGGACCTGGTGTTTAAGTCCTCTATCAAGTCCAAGATTCAGTGTAAAAAGGTGCTACTTAAAATAGAACAACCTATATTTTGTCTTTAATGTCTTCCCGCCCCCATTAAAACCCACTTGTTTCATTTATCATTAATTAGTCAGACAGCTCAATTGTGAACACATTTTTATTTACGATGAAAATCATTGTTGGAAGGTCTACTTCATCTGGGTGACACGAACACAGCGTCAGTTTGAGTGGGTGTCGGACATCATCAGAGAGGTGGAAGAGATGGACACCCTGGAACTGGTCTCAGTCCACACCTACATCACTCAGCTGGCTGAGAAGTTTGACCTCCGCACCACCATGCTGGTGAGATCTGCAATCACCATTTACAAGTGTCACATATAATGTAAAGTTTATTTTAAATAGATACATTGTATGTTATTGTTTTTCATTTTAATTTTATTTATTTAAACTCAGAGACACATTGAGAGCAATGTGCAAGTGTGCAAGTACAAGTGTGCCAAATGTACACATAAAGTACAACAACAAATTAAAAAGGAAAATATGTAGTGCAAATTAAAAACAAATATTTAAGATTTCAAATCTAGAATTACTTATATTCACATTTGAAGCTAATCAAATTATTTACAATCACAATTATATGATAATACAAACGACTGACGTATTCCTCACTGGTGTTTGTGTGATGTGTGCACAGTATGTGTGTGAGCGTCACTTCCAGAAGGTGTGGAACCGGAGTCTGTTCACCGGCCTGCGTTCTGTCACCCACTTTGGCCGTCCGCCCTTTGTGTCCTTCTTCAGCTCATTGCAGGAGGTTCATCCAGAGGTCAGTCCTAGCACCCCATCTTGTTTCTGCGATGCTTTGCCCAATAAAACCAAAGAGGAGGCTGAACAAAGATGCATATTTTACTTTTAAACCATTCTTTTCTGCAGGTCAATAAAATGGGTGTATTCAGCTGTGGACCTCCTGGACTAACCAAGAATGTGGAGAAAGCTTGCCAGCAGATGAACAAGAGGGACCAGGCACACTTCATTCATCATTATGAGAACTTCTAACTTGTCCTCAGCACAGGACTGCATGGTTATGGATTACAGAAGGAAAGAAAAGCCCATTTTAAGTGGAGAATGCCTGTTACTGCAGCACTTAATGAGTAATGTTGTGTCGCCCACGATTGTAGAACCAATGTAGTAGCAATTCAGGAAGTTTTGATTTCAGGCAATATTATGAAGTGAAATAAACGTATTGCTTATTGATTAATTGCGCCATCAAACTATTGTTTTACATATTTAATCGCTGATAATGAGTAATATTGTGTTATAATCAATCAAATGAAGAATTTGTATTTCGTGGAATATCATAAAATAAAAAAGTTTTATCATTGATCATGTATTTTGGCTATGTCTTGGTCTCTCTTTGTCCCACAGTTGTTAGCTGTCTTAGTATTAATTAATTACACATTTTTTGATTACTATTAATTACTATTACTAATACATGGACATACCTTTTAAACATAATAAGTTAGAATGGAGCTTCATTTTACATTGTCAGAAGGAAGCATCTTGAAGGTGGCATGGCTAAAAAAAGTTGCTAATAAAAAGAGCCAAAAATACTCCATGTTTCCAGACAGTACAATGAAATATATACACCTCAGTAAGTGTTTTGAGGCAGAATAATTGTGCATTGAGATTCTCAAAAAGTGACATGTGTGCCAACGTTTCTGCCAAAACCCAATTAGCACAGGATTACTGAGGCATGTCTTGCACATGTTGCAACCCTCTGAATCTGCATGCAATATGTGGTCTTTATTTATTGTGTGAGGTTAATGGCCTGCAATATTTTTTTGCCACCTTTAGTGAATTTGGGCTTCTGTTTGAGGGCAGCTGTTGTGTTTTGAACAGTAACCTTAGTCAACAAAAATATCTCCTCCACACGTACGTTTCATGAGCAAATGACATAACATCCTATTTGATGAGTATTTTATTTTATACTATTTTTTTAAAATTCTAATCTACTTATTCTATTTTATTGTCACACTGTAACACATTGTAACACTGTCAGGCAGTGTTAGTGCCATGCTCAACTGACTGAGATAAAGGAAATAGATACAGTAGTAGTGTTAGTCAGTTATGCCTTCTTAGGATATAAGGTTATGTATGTTAGGGTGTTAGGATGTTAGGTGTTTTAGGTTAGGTTAGGTATGTAAGGACCTGAGGGGTTTTGGGGGGAAGCTTGCTACATTCCTGCTGATGGCTCCATCCGGTGCCAAAAAGGAGCTCTGGCTTTTGGACTGAAATAACACTTGAATTAGCTTGAACCATTAAATTAGATTTGTTGGTTGACTGGTAAGCCAGAGAGCTGCTCAGCCCAGAAAAAGACCAAACAAGTAAAAGTATAGATGCTCCACGGGGAACCAGCCTTTTTCTTTCTTGTCACATTTCTGTTTATTTATTTATTTATTTATCAATAAAAGCTTCAGACATTAATCCTCAGGGAACTGCATTGTCTTGCCTTGATGTGTTTGATATTTGTACAACCCATGGCCCATTTCTCTTACAGTCACAAAACAATGGGCTGTACAGATTTCATCTATTTACTTTTCAAAATTCATTCAAGATAGGGTGAGATGGATGGGTGTATGCAAAGATAAAATGCACCAGATTCAAACACGTGCAGGTTTAGTGGAGTTTTCCAGGCAGGAAAAGACAAGCTCACTCAACCACCGAGGTACTTCATGCTGGGTGGCATAAGGAGTAGGGAGACCTGGATTCAAGCTCCAGTTTGGGCAAGCATCCACCCTGCTGATGAAGTGTCTTTGAGCAAGACACTGAATCACTACCAGCTCCAGGGGCAAAATGAGGTTTCACTATTTCCAGAAAAAAGATATATCTAATGAAATATAAGGCAAAAGTTGAGTCAATGCTATTAATGAATACATTTTTTATTGCATAAAGCTGTTTGCATAGCAACCTGCACAGAAATACCCAGAAGGATTTTCTAAGCTCCATTGCAACCAGCAAAACTGAACGTTATTAAGTACATCGTACTTAATGGTATTTTAAATATATTTAGCATATCAATTCATTTCAAATTGTCTATACTGCCCCATTGGAAAAACCTGATTTTAGCATGGATATGCTACTTTTCTTGCCTTCAAAAGACAATCATGGAATAATAATAAAATTATTAAACAATTTTTATTGAGTTAAATACCAGGAATTGATTTTTTGTGAATGGTTTACTGTATCATATACTGAGTGACATTTCTTACCTTACTTGGTCCTCAGTATTGGAAAATCCATCCAGAGTAAAAGGAAGGTGTCAAGTACAGATGGACAATTGCTGACTGTTATTTGTTTCCCTCTGCTTCACAGGGCCAATCTATCTAGTAGGTCTCAACCTATGTATAAAGGCATATGGTCATTTTGATGGTGATGCACTTTACAGTATAACACCTTATCTATATCTCATGAAATGGAAATATCCAGCCAAACCTCCACTTCTCTGTTGAATTTGTGTCTAGATATACAATGTATAATATTATGTATTGAAACACAAATTACAATTTAAAAAAGAAATTGAATATTTTAATATTACATCACACACTGCTGGACATCCTGGTGGCTCAGCTGTCTAAGGCACATACCATGTAATCTTGATATCCTGGGTTCAAATCCAATAAAAAAGGCAAAAGGCAAAAATATGTTGATGCTGCTGTTAGATCACAATTCATATTCATTCATCTCGAGAGGTCATCAAGGTACTGGCTGCCTGTTCTACAAGGCTTACTCCCATCTGGATAGACTTGGAAACATGGTGAGAATCATATTCCTTGACCTCTTCACTGTACATACCTTCTAACAGTATATCTGATAACATGAACAGCTAACAATGTAAACTTCTCCTGCATGTATGCTGTAAATGAACCGCAAACATTTATTAACCTGTAAATCAGTACTCAAGTGACACAGGGAAAATTCTTTCAATGCAATAGGAATTCTACTGCGTGATATACACACTGCATCTATATCTTCAATAGATTATTTTTGTTGTAATTATTTGTTGTAATTATTTGTTATTAACCTAACTTCAATAGGTTCTTTTTCCTCTATTCTTATCAATATGATATAACTTTGCTGCTGCAGTGACCCGATTTCCCCACAGGGATCATTAAAGTCTGATTTAATCTAATCTAATCTATTGTCCCTTTTTGGTGCTCTGGATGAAATCAGATATTACAATAAAAAGGAGATTAAGATCCAGGAAATACTGGAATACAGACAGGTATTACCAGACACGGCTCTTGGCATTACTCAAGTTCGTGCCTCTTTCCTATTTACTTTAGTTGAATGCCAACAATTGCACAAACATTCCGGGGAATTACATACAACAATCCAAACATTGCTGACTTAATGACTCAATTTACAAGAAGTAATACCACATTTAGAAGTTGTGAAAAGATGTGATAAACCAATAGCCGGTATTGAGCAAGCTGATAAGAGCACAACTGTGAAGAAGAAAAGGTTTTGCAGTGGATGGAATTCTCTTGTCAGCTGCATAATGCAAAGTAAATAGGAGAGACTTACTTAAACAATAAGTATCAAGCCCAACCTCAAGCGCACGCTCATAAATATTAGGGCTTATTAATTAATATCTTGAGACCAGATAAGAGCCCAGACAAGCCTTTTGTTGGTTTTATCGCTGAAGTAATAATTCTGTCAGTTTCCACATCTATTTCCAAGGAAAACGGAGCAAATACATAACGGAAGCCAATTGCATTACGAGAGGTGGTGTAAGACAAGCATTGTGTTCTCAGGAGTTATGTCTTTCGCTGTCAAGGTTCCCAATTTGTTCAAGAATGGGAAGATGTGACTTGTGAATAGAAAGTTACAAGAAGATTATGCATAAACCGACTCTAAAGATTCAACGTGTCTTTTTAAATATATGTATATATATATATATATATATATATATATATATGTCATATATGTCAACTTAATTGTGATACCTATAATTACCATAAACAAATAGGACCATGGTCAAGTAGATTGGTAGCCTCTATCTCACTCCAGCGATGTTGTTAGTGCTAATGTTTCTCAAAATTAAGACCACATTTCCCATAAACTCTGTTGCTTTCTGTTGAAAAGAGGATTTTGCTACTTGTCCCCCTTCCCTCTAACTAGCATTGCTCTGAATAGAGGATAAACATGTCGGAGATTCTTCCATTGGCCTTTCACCATGTACCACTGTGAGAAACACTGAAAACTTTACCTCTGTTTGCACTGGAAAAGCAATGGCACACTTGTTAATAATGGTCAGCAACAGAACAACACCCCTGGAACTGGTGGGGATTCAGTGTCTTGCTCAAGAACACTTCAGCAGGGGAGATGCTTGGCAACACGGAGGCTTCAACCCAAGTCCTCCAATTGAAGGATGGTCTTCCTTCTCACCAAGTCAAAATTCCTCCTCCAGTTCTCTAAACTCATGGGAGAAGTGGCTGTGAGGTGAGAAGCAGCAGGCAAGTCAGGTTGAATTTGACTTTTTTCACCACAGCCAGATAGACACAAGATGTTCCTGGTTCACTCACAACAGAACTGTTTTGCTACAACATCAAGATGGCCGTACCAAATAGGAAAAATGTTATGACAGACTGTATTCATGCTTTGTGACAGAAAGGTCCTATCTATTTTGTAGCCAGTTTCACACTTAAAGTTCATTACCCCACATGGTGCCAGGAGACATGTAATTACAGTTTCTACCACTAGCCTGCTTAATGGGACCATACACTCAGGTTTTATCATAATTCATTATATCCATGGACAATAAGGAGTGAATGTTTGGATAAATAACACAATTTAGTAAATAGCCTAACATTTATAAAGCACATAGTATCACATATTTTGATGCAGGCTAAGTCCATTTTAGGTCATCAGTTTTACGTCAGACTACTTCAGTGACCTTTGACACACTGACCCAGACGGTAACGCAATAAGCCTGATATCTCTTGCCTTTTACATCAATATGTTCTTGATTGTACATTGAGTACATTGATAATGTACTTTGGGGTATTACGTGACCGGGCCATGAGGAGGTTTGGCTAAAATTTAAATAAAATTACATTTATGCAATCGTGTACAGACAGATTTCCCAACTGTAATACCTTCCTGGCTCTGAATCTGTCAAGACATTTCAAACATAACAGACAGATGACAAACATTTAACATAACAGACAGGGGGAAAGGGATCTTTATATTTGTACTTGTACTCTGTAGAAATCAATATCAGCACATTGATAGACTTCAGACAGATTTTACATGGTTTATTGGATGGTGAAGCCTACTTGTGGTCCTGAGGGGTGGAGGTGGCCACATAGGACAACACAGTGAAGGCCATAAAACCTAGACAATCACAACATGTTTGAGAGCCAATTTCAACTTCTGTGATTGGCAATTTACAGTTATACAGAATTTTCTGGATTGCCCTGATGTGTTAATAAACCATATCATTCTTGTGCTCGATAAAAGTTAAAACAAAATGTGTAAATACTACCTATTTGCCCCATGCCCCATGTATGATATGAGATAAATTGCATCATGGTCATTTTGGGTTATGCCAATTCCAATTACCAGTCTGTAGATTGTTTTTATTAGAAAAATGTAGAAAATATTTCAAGATTTTTCAAGTTTTAATGTATGCACGTCCAGAGGCATTGATCAGCAGGATGAAACATGCTTGAGAATCACAGTTATTGATATATATGATTGTTTATAGGAGCCATTTTCTTAAATATATTGAAATGTCCCATGCGTTTGTTGCTCTTGGGAAGAAATATGTGCTTTAAAAGAAGAAATAAGACTAACCTATGGATGATCTATGGTCTGACCAAACATTTTCAGTACTCAACATTCACTCACATTGTCAAGTCTAAGGCTGTATAGTATACATACTGTATATATACATTTTCTTGATGCATTTTATAGAACTGCAGCACTCAGCACATAATCTATGTTTCATATTCAATGATCAAATTGCACCCTCTTCTGGTAAAGAGTAGCTCATCCTCCCTCACAGCATCAGGACTGCATTCAAGGTCATGCTGGTTCATGCTGCATTACTCTCATATACATTTTCAGTACACTGCATTGTATGCTCCCCTTATATGACTTTTTTTCCATTCTGTTATCTGCTAATGTTTCTCTTGAACATGTTCCCATCAACATTTCACTTTAACAGGCCACTGCCCACAATAAACTGTTTTAATCTTATTTTAATCAGACAACACATTCTCATTTACAGCAACAACCAGGAGG
>CABFOQ010008026.1:11629-24952 GCA_900660455.1 Gephyroberyx darwinii
TGTGTATATAAAATGTGTGAAGGTTTGTAAAACCTTGAAGCCTACAATACTGGGTAAGAAATAGTTCCTCCTTTCCCTCAGCGTTCATCCTCTCTACAAACTGGCTCTGAAGAGGAGAACCTTGATGTGCTTCTGGAGCTAAGAAGATCTACTTGGGTAGCACACTGTTTATTTCCTGTGCCGATGCCTACATAGCACATGCAAATGCACTATGATAATGTGTTTATATGTATATAATACTAATACTAATTATTACTTGGGCCTTTCAATGCTTGACATCCTGCTGATGAAACGCTTCCATCACCTAGTGTGCTGGACCTACTCCAGGTGCTGCCACATCAGTCCCTTGTTTGTACATACATTTCTCCAGCTGGTATTCAAATAAATACATCTGAAAAGCTTATAGGTCTTGCAATTATGGAGAAGCTCCATATTAAGCCCCTTAACATCAAGACTCGTCTGCATAACCACTGGGGGCTGTTTGGGTGGGTGCATTTTATTGCAAATGCAGCAAACCCAGCATCCTAAAACAACACACACACACACACACACACACACACACACACACACACACACTTTTGTCTAGGATCTCCCATTGACCACCCTAACCCCTAACTTGTGATTGAAGGCAAGGAAAGAAGAAAAGGAAAGGAGAGGAAAGGAAAGGAAAGGAAAGGACACATCAGGTGACACACCATTGTATTAAAAAGATAGAACAAAAGTCCAATGTTTTATTTTAAATTTGCTAAGCAACATTGTTCTTGGACGGTCGCTAAGCAACGTGATTGGTAAGCGACTGCGTTTCGGGACTGCGTCATTATTTACACTAAGTGCTGCGCGTTCACAGGTGTGCGTTTATCATTTTCCAACGGCTGACTCACCCAAACAGAAAAGAAGACTAAAACTATAATTTTCAGTCCCCAGCGCTATAATGTTATAATGTTCAGATTGTGACAGTCCACCTTCTGGTAATTGCACTTCATCCGAGACAGTTAACAGACCTGGATGCGCGATACTATTTGGGCCAAGAGAGAAAGGCATTTTGAAGGTAAATGTTGTGTTATGTTGTTTGTTGATTGGTTTTGTTAAGATTTCTGTATTTGCCCAATAAGGGAGATGAAAACTGGCTACTGCATTCGGGCCTACCACACTTGCTGCATACTAGCATAGCTTGATGAAAGATGTGGGGCATGTTAGCTTGCTATGATAAGCATTACAATATGAAAAGTCTCCATAATGTTCCTACTTCTAGTGTGTCTTAATTATGAGTTAATAGTGACCTTATCGTACTTCATGGTTGTTTTTCTTCTCCTATGGTATTGACATAGGATTTACTTTGCTATAATGTTTGACCTGTTGTAGCTGCATGTTCTTTTAAAGTTTTGCTGAGATAAAATTTCATAGTATCCTTTTAAAATGCATTATAGGATTACTATAACTCTTTGCTATTTGTGTAACGTTAAGCCTGTAAGGACGTCTCTTTAGCATCCAAGTTTGAACTGTTTAAACCTCAGTCAGCAGCATGAATCAAAATATTCTTTGACCATCCCTACTCTTAACATTGTAAACCAGAAGATATCCATCATTGTTGTTTGGATACTTGAGGCTGTTAGGCTTGGCTTGATTTGCGCAGTGTTGAACGACATACTGTCTGTGTTAAACAAGTGTATGCTGTTTCTGGCTGAATAGTTTTCCTAACATTTTCTGCTGTCTGCTGTGGTAGTTCATTGGGCTTCCCTCTCACCACAAGAGATGATACAGTAGTGGAGACATTCATTTTGTTAATTCTGTCTACATGAAGGTCAAGCTTTCTATATTGATTTTTATGATAAATGACAGTGAAATGGCTCATCCCTTTTTGTACGTTGCTTTTGAGAGAAACGGATAATTACTGGGATCCACAGAGATTTTTGAATGATCCCCTGGAACATCATAATTTATTTAACGTTGTTCCAAAGGGTTGTTCAACAAATCCACAATGATTACATAGTAGGTGGATAAGCAGAAATCCTGTTGTGATCACTGGCTGATTGTGAGGCTTTTCTGTCAAATTGTTGTAAGAGTCATAGAAAGCCTGGGAGTCTTGAGTGTACTCTGCACTTTGTTAAGGTTCAAGTTTGTGGCTTAAGTATGTGAGAACGGTAGTCTGAGCTGTCTTGTCTGTATCTCTCTCTCACAGACAAATTTATGGGTCATCTCACTGACCGTGATGTGGTCAGTGTTCCAGACACTTGGGGATCTTTTCAAAGGGGTGTGTGTCTGTGTGTATGTGTGTGTGTGTGTGTGAGACATTGGCAGGCCTTGCGGTGGGTGAGGCTCAGACCTGGGTCAGATGACTCATCCAAACTCAGCTCCTCTCTCGGGACTCATATTAGTCTTGTTATTATTCTTTCAAATGCAAGGATCTAAGCATGGTGCTGTGGCACACCGTGTCATGGAAATGTTTTCATTTGCTTGTGTGGATGTGTTTTATCCCCTTCTGGAGTGAATTGAAACAAAATATTATGGCACAGAGACAAAGGCACTGTTAATGTGGTGATATTTATACCTATTGTAAAAATGCTTTCTCTCCCACATGCAGTTAAAGCCCCCTCAGGGTACCCAGTTACTCTTGGTTTGTGTTTCACCTTAGGAGCTGATGGTTTCACTGTCCCATTCTCTAAAACCGCCAATGATACCTCCAGACCCCTGCTCTTTTGTTTTCATTTACATATAAAGTTGCAGTGAATTTATTGAGTGTGCATATGGCTTTTTATTCAAGCTGTGATTTATTACTTGTTCTCATACTGCTTTATTCTAATTGTCTGCCAGCATATTTTTGTGTCTTCATCCATTTATCAAAGTCTTCCGCCAAAGGCTGCTGTTTGATGACTGGGTAGGACTTAACTGTGGAGCCTGAGAGTTATTTTTCCTCACCTCTCATATTCACACTCTTATTTTCTGTACATTTCTGAACAATTTCATCATGTTATCATGACTTCAACATTGTGCCAAATACGACGAAGCAAAAAGCATACCTCCAATTGAATTCTTGGATCCTAATTTGAGTAAAAAAGGGTTTGTGGATAAGAAGAGGCACTTGATCTCAGCATGTCACATCTTCAATAGGGATTTTTCTAATCCGCATGCACACAGTCAACATGTTTACTCCTCTCTGTGATTTACCATGACAAAGCAAATGAAATCAGAGCACTAGAAGCCAATCATAAATACTCCTGACAGATGCTATTATTACAGCAAAAGCATTGTCATGTTTGTCTCCCTCTGTAGAAGAGGGTAGATAAGTGCTTGTGGGTTGTTAGATGGGTAGATTTTAGAGATGAAATGGTTATTAATGGTGTCATAAAAGTTAAGTGATATGTACCTTGGCTTTATGTATGATGAGGATTTTCTTCTTCCTTGTCTCTTTGCCAAACATGAATGAATTTGTTCATCATTTTAGACCCATTCATGGCTTGACAATATCAGCGTTACCACGTTGAGGCCAAGCATACCACACTTTATAAACCACCAGTGTATGAGTTCATCTTGAATGCATTCCCTCCTCACATAATATTTTTTAAATATTTATATCAGAGCTCAGATAATCCATCACCTGTGCAGAAACATAAAATGTAAAGTAAACCAAAAAGTGTTTCTTGCAAAACATTGTCCGCCTTACTCCTTCCCTTCATACTATGATGATTTGCTGAGGCTTAAAGCATTTACGTTACAGACAACCCATTGCTCTTGTGCAAACACCCCATAATACACAAACTGGGTATGGAGTAGAAGTAATATTTAAACATTTGATTTGGCTGAAGAGACTCTTGTGGAGTACATTGTTTTTCTATCAGGGTTCCAAGTGACAGCATGTAAAAGAAGGGTGGAGTGAGACTGAACTATGATGCTGTTACTGGCCAATAGGGAGGGGAGGAGCTGCCTGATCAGCTCTGTTCAATATCCTCCAATGGATGTCTGACCACAGGAAACCAGAGACTGTCTGTATTAATGCCAGAGACAGTTTGACAGTTTTCAGCTGCTTCACACCTGCATCTCTCTCTCTTGCTCTCTTTTCTCTTCTCTGGTGTATAATGTCCCGTTGGGATAGTTGACAAGTAGTGTATGACTCGCCTCGTGGTGCTGAAAGATGATGTGGTCCCTTTCAAGCATACTTGTCGTCAACATTAGCTTCACGGTCAGTTGATGATGGTTAAGGGCCACTGGCTTGCAGGTCATAGGAGGGGAAATGGCAGAGGACAGATTAATTGTCGCTATGTGAGTAACATTGGAAGTGTTTGGTTCTCTCCCTTCCCAATCACTAAGATGACGCTGTTTCCCCTCATCAGAGATTAATGCTGCCAAAAGTCTGATCTCAATTTCCCAGCAATGCAATGTGAAGTGGAATTATTCTGGCCTCACAATGTATTAGCTTCAGCTCAGCTGATCTGGAGCATGATGTATGGACCAGAACAGAACAAGTCACATTTGTTGTTGTGAGTTAGGTTGTCATGATTTGCTTAAGATGTTAGAGTATCATTGCACTGGGATTTCATTGAGTGAGATGTATTCCCCATACTGTTGACCACACTTTAAGAGCTAGGATGAAATTCTGTGTGTGAGTCATAAGGTTTTGCTGTAGCTACAGTATATAAATGCTTTCCATTTTCTGGGTTTCAGTTTTATTTCCTTGAGTGAGGAATGAGTCTGAGTGGATGTCTATAACAGCTGTCCTAGTTCACTGTCTTCACTGTATCCACCCCAAGGACAGCTTAACCCTCCCCCTGTTTTAGGCCCATTTCCATCTATGAAATGTTGTAAATGTAATGTTTATTCAAATTGAGTACCTCTGAAACCTCAACAGGTCATTTGAGCCACAGGAGTAAGAAGAAACTATTCTGTCAAAAGGTTACGCAGCAGGTATGCTACCTCAACTACAAGCTTTGGAACTTAATTGCAACCACACTGTTTTGTCTGCTATTAAGTAGGGACCACAAAGATCTAGAGCAGTAGAGCAAACTTAGTAAAATGCTGCAACCCACAAGCGTACTGTACTGTAGGTGTGCAGGAAAGCATAATGGTACATGATCTCATCAGTGTCAGTGCAAGAGAACAAGAAAACAAAATGGATTTATTGGATAAAGGAGGAGGTCTCTGGCTGTCATCCAAAGCAGGTCGTTCTACCTGATTTGTGAGCTGAATGGATAGAAATGTTGTCATCACTAGGTGTATGTCATATGCATGATTGCTCATACATATGACATGGTTTATTAGCTGTTATAGAAAGCACAGCCATGCTTGAAAGCATTATACTAGGATTATAGATGGGGGTCTGCCTGCCCCCTGTCATGTACCTGTATCAATAAGATATGCTTCAAAACTGGGAACTAATCCTATTACTGCAATCTTTCTTAACCAATGCTCCATGTCAATCCATTCATTTGGGACCACTTAAGTTTCCATGAACAACCTTTAAAAGAGGCAATTATCAAGTTATTCAGCCCTGGAACTGAATATAAGCTATAAACGTGTTTTTTGTTTTTTTTGAAGAGAATCTGGCTGTAAAATGCCTTTTAAATTACATTTGATATTTATGTCACACTCGGGCTCATTTTAAAGAGGGAGCAATGAAGGCTTGATGAATGAATGAAGAGTAATCATTGATAAGAGTAATTTTCAATGTTACGCCATGATGTCAGTGACAGGTTAGCTCACAGTTGGACACAAGTTTATGAACATAGCATACTGCAAGTTTAAGACCCTTTTAAGCCCAGTCCAAATATTGAGGGATTTGGGACTGATATTAGTTTCTCTAATACATTTCCATAAAGCTGAGAGGTGCTTGGGACGAGAGAGAGAGGGAGAGAGAGAGAGAACGGGGTAGAGGGTTAGAATAACTGTCGACAAAAGTAGCCTGCCAGCAGCTGTAGTCTTTTTGCCCCAGATCTGACAGGGAGTTGCAGGGAGTGAAGAAGTCCAAGTGTCCGGAGGTTGAACTGTGCCAGCCTTCCACAAGAGGGCACAGATAACATTGCTAAAAGAGGCTAACCCTCTTCCCGGTCCTGTCATGTTTCAGATGACATGCCTATTTGGCAGCAACCTTAATGTTGAGCTCTGGCCCAGCTATGGTCATTAATCTCCTGTTAGAAATGGTATGTCTGGCCTCTGCTGAAAGATTGCACACCCATGGATACAGAAAATGTTTGTCTGTAATGATGGCTCAATATCCACTTAAAGTGGCATGCTGTAGCATGTTTGTGAACCTAACTGTGGCAGTTGTATCAGAACTGATGAGGTAGACTTTTATTTACTGTTTGTGGGTGAAGGTTTAAGGGTGTAGCATCCTTTTAGCTCCATATTTACAAATGCTCAGGAAGCTCAGTGTTGTGTATATAAATATTTTCACTATGATAGTGGGTAGCAGGCCTCTCTATTCTATCTAGCAGTAGATACCATTGTGCTTGGTGACTAGTACTAAGCTACACTGTATATGCTACAGAGAGGTGTTTCAAAATACCAACACAATGCATTTTCCTCCTAAGTTACTTTTGACCCTCCTTCATTTGTTTGACAATAAGTAGGCTAGAACCCTCTTTTTTTTTTTTCTTCAATCAAGTTTACTGATGAGTAGGCTCAGTAGGCTGAGAGTGCACAATCCCCATACATTACAAAACTTAGTCAAAGTTGCATCACTAAGTCCATTTGGTTCAAGTTTCATTGATGGTTGTTGACAAAAAGTGCCAGCTGAACAGAGTTACCCCCTCCCTCAACAACTGCCATCGAGGTGCCCTTGAGCAAGTCACTTAAAGTGCTCCAATGGAGCTGCTCAGTGGCCAGCAGTAGAAGAGAGGGATTGTACTTTGCAGCTCCCAGGTGTGAATGTGTGTAACTTTGTGAGGACGTTGCTGTAAAAGAGCATGCATGCTCAGTAGACTTTCCCTGGATAAAGGTTAAAAAAATGTCTCCATGAACAACTACAAACAACTTTTGTGCCTGCCACAGTCTGTCACTGAACAGCTCTAAATTGTTTTTCCTCCCTGTAGTCAGGTCTACTGCTAGTGTTTCACCTTTGTTGAGCAGGCTGTGAAGCAGGACTATGATGTGGTCATTCTCTACACAATGATATCACCTGCCCTTTAGCCCTAAGGGTCAGAAGTTGAGGCGGCAGAGCAGTCAGGGTTTGATTTACAGGAGCATGTGGTCTTGGCTGCTGTCTGTCCTTGCAGTTGGTGTGCTGTTACAGAGCCTTTGACTCTACATGGTCCCATATGGTGCAAAACAGATTTTAAGTTGTCTCACTGTCTGATAGAATTGTGTATCGTCATTGGGGCAAGATGTTAAAATTGACAATTTGTATTTTTCTCATTCCCTTGCCTTCATTTCTGAAATTCATTGAGACATGCTGTTCTCTCAGGAGGACCCCTTTCCTGTAATCTTTACACTAAAGATGGGATACAGTCCTTTTAATTAGAAATCTGAATTGTCTGTAGTGTGCTATTAGCCTCTTTCCCCTATAACCCCATCTAATTGATGCCTAAGCCAAGTAGTCAAGGGTAAACATAGAGACAGCTGGTTAGACGGCCATGTGTCTTGGATGGATCAGCCACTCACCCCATAATGCAATGCAGTTTGGATTGTTCACTCCCTCTTCTGTGGCTGTCAGGGCCGAACAGAGGCGAGGAGACGACCACACAAAGGAAATATTTGTCCAATCTGTCCAAGCAAACTCCCCAATTGAGGACTGAACTTTCCCATCGCATTGCTCTGTGTTTGTGTGACGTGTAATTGAAAGAGGAATGATTCTTTGAACTGAGCAGGAGGCAGCCTTTGAGTTTAAAAACAATCTACCATTAAGGGTAATGAGCTTTGACAGATTATGCACCTGTTCCTTTAAGTTTGGACCTGGTCAAAAATCAACATATGAAAATAGATTGAAATTGTACAATGATGAAATCAAGATTAGACAAAACAATAGTTTGGCAGCATTTTCAAAGGTCCAAGTGCTTCTTAACAAAACATTTAAAGTTTTGAGTAGAATATTGAAGATAAAAAGATATTGGTTTTAGACCACACTTATTTGCCTGCATGTCTATCTCCAGATCTTAAACATGTTATTTTAACACACCACATTAAAGGCTATTGACCTTTTTTAAATGGTTCAAGCTTTTTTTTCAGCCAACAATTACCATATGCAAACATTAAATATATCCTTGTTGCCCTATGGTTCAAGGCTTGCATTTTAAACATGGTGTTTTCCAAAGCACCGTGGTCCATAGATCTGTTCCCTGTTCAGAAAGAGGGGCTTCCTCCTGTCAGTATCTGTGAGCTTCACAGACGGCTTAGGTACCAGTGTCACAAAGAGTCAGGAAGTCTTGTTCTGTGTGTGACCACCAAAACATTTATCTTCCTCGATTCATGAGAAGATGTTGAGTCTGCAGTCAGTGCCCTGGTTCAGTGTGTGTAGACTCAAAAGGTTCGCCAGTGTGAAATGAAAAGGTTGCCAGGGTGGTGAAAGCAAGCTGTTTGCTCATGTCCAGGCCCTTAGAATGGATGAGGACGCAGATGGGAGTTCTCTCTGGTGGACTTTTCTTTTGACCCAGCCTCACTGTGTTTGGAGAGACATGGAAACCTTGGCTGGAATGGACAGGCATCTTATTGAATGAGGGGAGACTTAGGGCTCGCACCCAACAGGGCCTGAATAGGATGCGGGAGACGTGTCACTGTGGGCAGCTAGGGGTTGGTGGGGGGCTTTGTGGAGATGAGGTCAGTGTAATGTGAATGGCCTTTGCTGTCACTAAGTGTTTTTTTCTCTGGCTCCGGACCTGAAAACACATGTTCTTGGATTTCAAACATGGTGAATAGATTGAGCATTAAACTGGTGAAAGTAATGAAGTAACATCCCTGAAAAATTGAAGTCAGTGCCATTGATCTAATGAACTGTCTGATCATGTGCATGTGTGTCCAGAGCATGCGGTGGACTGATATGAAGCTGGCGTCTGTACTCTAATTATCTGATGCAACCCATGCGAGTTCGGGCCTTGCCCTCTGCTGACTGCAGAGCTGCAGTACCATAAAACTTCAGAGTTGGCCCAGCAATCATTTGGATTTGTTTCTCTTTGCAATGTGTACTTCTGCATGTCTCTGGGGAACCATGGGGGGATTAAGGGAACAGCAGCATATTATCAGAGGGAAGCAAAGTGCATCTCCAAGAATCACACCAAGAAACACAAGAGGGTTGTCACCAGTACACTGTCTTACAGGCTGAAGTGCTGAAACCCAGTTTGTACGGCTGTGCTGCTGCTTAGACTACACTAACACTAAAAGATTATATATTTATGCTAGTACATTTGCATGCTCTGAGAAAAGAAAGCTAACTTAAGACAGCGCTCAGCTAAAGATGCTGCTCATGTGTCCTGCTTATATTTTAAGTGCTGTGACATAAACTAGTTCTCTGTAGATCACAGGCTTAGGGGGCAGGGATCCCAGGGTGCAGTTGTGACTTGCTGACAGGTGTAGTACGACCAGGGGTGAAAGGTCAAGAAGGTTACCATGGCAATACAGGTTTGGAACTGCTCCTTGTAATGTACTAGCTGCGTAGAATGAGAACCATGTTCCCACCAGCACATACATTTTTATCTTGTTAGAAAATGCAATACGATAGTATTGAAGTGTGGCAAACATTAAAAAAAATAATAAAGGAAAATATAAAAAATAAAGGGAAATTATATAACAAGCAATACAATAATCAAATTAGGTTATAATTTGGCAAAGAAACTCTATGATGCTGTAAAAGTCCATATAAACATCTGTTGGTATCTTATAGGGGAGCTAAGTCCTCAGACCAATAACACCTGTGGAAACTTGAATTTACCTATGAAAAGAAAACACAGAAAAGGATATTCAAGGAAGTACAATTAGTAGTTTCAGCTAACCAAACTGATTGGCCAAAATTGCCTTCTAACCATGCTGATAATTCACATAAAACACTGCTAGCTATGCTTTATTGGTTGAGATGCAAACTCTTGAGGTAATCAGTGAGCAAGTCAGTAATCTTTCCACTTTTCTCCTGTTTTCTACGGAAAACCTTTCAGACAGTGCTCATTCCTTGATAGAAGTTGTATAACGGCTATAATACCTTGAGGATGTTCTATACTGGGATTATGTGTAATTTGTTTTTGCTGATGATACTCAGCTGCACCTTGTATTACATCATCATCATTACGTTATTCCCATGATTATAATAAAGAACGGCCTCTCGGGTATTACTGCTATAGTAATGGGTTTGATGGAAATGAATGGAAATACATGGTACTCACCGGGTTCTGTTTGTATTATGAAGCATCAAATGAGTTGTTGTAGGTGTTTCTGTTGGCATGATAGTTTTGTGTTGAGTAGGTTTGCATTGGAATTGAGTATTTTTTTTTCTTCACCTAAGGTAACTTATGTACAGCAATGTTTTTGCTTTTAGCTATTCCTAGATTTTTAAATGGATTTCAATCTGATTCTGATGCTCTAAAGCAGGGGTGGGGAACCTTTTTCACAGCAAGGGCCATTTGAGTATTTACAAAATGGTTCATGGGCCTTAGGCTATGATTGCAAAATCAAAACATTGACAAAACATAGACTACTTAGATAATGCGATGGCTGAAATTGCTTCTCTTTTGAGAGTTGTGCGACATCTTCTGGACATGAGGATGATGCTACTCGCAACTGCCTTTCCAGGTTAGCGTTGGTGAGTCTTAAGCGGAGCCGAGTCTTAGCCAAGCAAGAGTCAATTTAGAAAAAAACTGTTCACAGCAGTAAATCGTCCCGAACACAGACGCTATCCTCAGCGCATGCCTCCTCAGAACAGGAAAATCATCAGGGCTTACATACCGTTTGTATAATTCAAGCAGGGGAAGGCTGTTGTACCTGGATTTGAGTTCATCATTGCTCTAGAGCTCAATTAGTTCAAGTTGGAAGATGTCAGGCATATCAGCTGGTTCGAAAGGTGCACTGAACATAGTACACCAGATCCCCGTGCTCCGATTCCAGTTCATTCAGCAACTCCTTGAACCTTGAACTGCTGACTGTTAAGTCCATGACTCTTGATGAAGTTAATGCACGACACAACAGTTGACATTACGTTGTTGAGCTTCAGGGATTGTGTACGTAGGTTTTCCGGATGTGTGATGTAGTGGCATACAATCAAATCATTCGGATCAAGACTGAGACGAGTCATTTCTTTTTTGACTAATGCATTTAACACCTTCTGAGAACCAATCATGGCTGGTGCTCCAAACGATAGCTCCATTTTTTGCATAGCTGCATTAAGTTTCTCAAAGACGTCCTCACCTCTGGTAGTGCCATGCATCAAACTCTGTTGTAATCCCATGAATGAAAATTGCCAGTTGGGAGGTATTTGAAATGTCCGTTGTTTCATCACAGGCCAAAGAGAAAAATGCTGTTGCTGACTCCTTCAGGGTTTTTTCCATATCTTGTGCCACGTCCGTAATCCGATCGGCTACTGTTCTTCGAGACAGACAGACACTCTGGAACAGTTTTAGTTTGTCTGGTGCTAGCAACTTTGCTGTTTCAACGATGCACTCCTTCACAAATTCTCCCTCCGAATGAGATCTGAGCTTCTTTGCAATTATCTCACTCACTACATAACTTGCCCGAACAACATTGTCCCCTTCACAGACAGGCCTTGTAAAAAGATCTTGCTGAGCACCCAGACCCCGCCATAGTCCATTGATTTTGTCCGCGCGCAGTTGTCCTTGCAAAGCCTTCAGCTTTGTATGTTTCGAGTTGTAATGTCGTTCTAATTTGGCCCTTTTCAAAACCGCCAGTGCTTCTCCACAAACGAGACATACAGGCTTGCCTCTCACCTCAACAAAGAAAAAAATATTTGTCCATTTATTCTGGAAAACTCTGCATTCTGCATCCACCTTCCTTTTCTTAGTAGCGATTTTCGAGTGTGGGATGAAATTAACTAATGGAACGTTAACGTGACAGTTTGCACATGCTGGTGACGTCTCACCAAGAACAAAAGAAAAACAAATTCATTAGAGCGTAGTTTGCGTTGATTTTATTTTAAATTAATTCTCTGTATTGTATTTTATGTTTTTAGTGACAGTAAACAGAACCGAGGCTATTTTTACAAGATGAAATTGCATTCTCGAATGGCCTTGCAGGCCGGTCCAAATGATCCCGCGGGCCGTATCCGGCCCAGAGGCTGGACGTTCACCACCCCTGCTCTAAAGGGCAGATCAACAGATTGGCCCAGTGTGACAAGCCATATGTGATGAAAAAAATTCCTTATGGTATGCTGTATGGCATCTCCATTTACATAGATAATTACAGACATGAAAGCAATTTTTTTCTCAGCTAGGTTTGTGGTTCTTGTAAATTACATTTGACAGCAGAGGTGACAGAGGCTAGACGTAGGCTAGATGTAAGCCTAGTGGAACAGAACTTTGTTTCAGAAGAGCAGCAAGTGTAGGCACATTAACATCAGGTTAAACCAACATTAGGAATGGGAGTGAGCCGAGATCAGGAGAGACAGAGCACTGGGCAGGGTCAGGTTACATGTGGTCGACCCCAGACCTGCCCTGAACCTGTCTGTCAGACGAGAGGTAGAGGAGAGAGGGAAGCAGGAGGAGGGAAAAGAAGAATGATGAGTGACACATTCTGACACGGCCTTTTCTCAATGAGGTCCATTCAGCTTGACATCGCTTACTTTGGCGTCCTAGATGAGCTTAATCAGACCTGAACCTTGACATAAGAGCCATTTCTAATCACAAGTTGTGTGTACTCTTTATTTTTGGATAGCATGCTGCCATTGAGATTGTAGGAATTAGACCGTCCAGTGAACAGTTTTTCTCATGATTTATACAATTAAATCAGAGAAGGTCAAACTTGTTTATCAACATAGTTGAGATATTACAGTCCTTTAACTGGTATTCCAACATATGGATCCACATAATTTCTGTGATTCATGTCATTGCTCTGTATTTGATGGTGGCCTGGATGTGACATCATGCGGGGAGGTGAACCCAGCGCCAGGTCAGGCCCTAATGAGACCCACTGTACAGTCATTAGAGTCACTGGGAGAAAGTTAGACTTTTTGAGAGTAGCAAACCGCTGGGTGGAGCAGGCCCCCTCCCTTCCTCCTCATTCCTCCTCCAAACCCCCATCCTCCCCTTCCACCAGCTGGCTAACAGATGGAAGGACCTGTTGGCCAAGAAAGCGAAGGAGGGAAAGGGATTGAGGGAGAGGAGGGGGAAAAAATCACTGACCGAGATAGTGAATGATAAGCAAATTTGTGGACGGTTGGATCAGAGAGTGGGCAGCACTTACACA
>CABFOQ010008032.1:3482-21896 GCA_900660455.1 Gephyroberyx darwinii
TGTATGTGTGCCAAGCTGAGGTGTGGGGGCAGGACCCGCATGGAGGCTGGTACAACACCGGGGCTAAAGCGGAGTCATCTGCAGTGACCGTTTACCTGTACGCCCGAGGTAAGTGTCTGCTGTTTGGTATTGTCTTTTTCAACGCGTCTCACATACGGATTGGGTCCAGATGACGATTTAGCTGGATAACATATACACGTTAAAATTAAATATCTTTTTCCTCTCATTCCCAGTTGCCGACCTGCTCCTCATCCCTTTGGTCATCGGAGTCTCCTCGGCCTTGTTTGTGGGCATCGTCATCATTGCCACGGTAACCTGCTGCTTCATGAAGCGGCTGGCAAGGCAGCGTGGTCAGAAATAAAGAGTCCCGTGCCACTGGCTGTCTGAAACCTGAATGTTTTTTTTCAACGAGGCAGGAGAGGTGGTGCACCCATGGAACATGATGGATAAAGTGGAAACAACTTAAAGACAAAATGAAGTAAAAGATGACTTTTTTTTCTTCTTTTTTTTTACCTTGTTGGCTAATTTTTCCGTGCTCTGATGTTTACCTATTTAACAATACATGCCAAAAATTTTTTAGAAATGTCTTATTTTCTCATATTTTTTTTATATGAAAACAGTTGGCATGCAAAATCCCATCCCTCAACCTGGAAAGGGTTTTTGTTCACCGCCTGCTCTAATAGCCTGGGCGACGGAGGCGTTGAAGGAGAAGGCTACCATCCAGTTCCGCTACCATCCAGTTCCGCGTTTGCTACGAGCCAGCCCCGCCCACTTTTGAAAGCTGTCTCCTCACATTATATATTTTATATATATTTAGAAGCAAGACATCTCCGAAATGCCATTTCATGTTGTCTTTTAAGAATTGGACTCGTGGATCCTTATGTCTTTTGTGACGAGGTCTAGAGTAAAGGCTAGTTTTGAATCTATCTCAAGGACGCTGCAGAAGTGAAAAAGCATCGGTCCCATGGACGGGCCAAGCAAACCACCCACTCAGAAGGCTTGATTGTCATGTATAATGGTACCAAATTGTTTTATGTATTGCCTGTCTCTGTTGCATAGGTCAAACTACATCGATGTTTAATGGTACTATACAGTTGGAAAGTGTCATTCCAACAACATATTCAGGTGGCAGGCTGAATAATCTCATTCTAGTAATTGACACAAACAAAGAATATTTTCTCACATTGATGAAAACTGCTACTCCAAAACCGGCATGCTCTTTTATTACAAGGCCAGTGATGTCCAGACGTACGTGCACGGTTAACCCACTTGCACTTGCACTGCCACTGTCAGACAGTCACATGAATGCTGCTGTGAGCGGTCGAGCTTCCAGACAGGCTATATGAGGATAGGGACCTTTTCCACTGCCTGCAGTTCCAGCACTGCTCTGCATGTAAACAAAGTCTCTCTCTGTGACTTAATAAGGAAGGTGCTGGCCAGGGACTTTCTAATGCCAAGACCGATTGCTTACCATTCTAAACAAAAGCATTCCTTGCCTGTTAACGCTAAATGCTGTCGCGAGGTTTCTGCACGTGTATACATTTGACAAAGAGAACTAGAAGAGATATCCAGTATGCACTGAGCTGAAGTATGTAAATACTCCACAGAGTTCAGCTGTTTTATTTCAGTTAATGTAAAAAAACAAGACTGTACTTGAAGCGCCATGTTTGTCTTTGGCAAGACACATGGGTTTAACATTCTACAGCAGTCTGTTCTTTTCGAGCACTCGGACCAAAATGGGCCTGGGACCAAAGCCCCTTGGTATCCTCCTTT
The DNA here is from genome assembly GCA_900660455.1 of Gephyroberyx darwinii. Lineage (NCBI taxonomy): Eukaryota > Metazoa > Chordata > Actinopteri > Trachichthyiformes > Trachichthyidae > Gephyroberyx > Gephyroberyx darwinii. The sequence continues at coordinate 5,256 of CABFOQ010008032.1, forward strand.
TTTACTTGAGTTTCTTTCAGTGGAAAAGTCACTTTGCTGTACTTATGAATTGTTTTTGATTGATGGTTCCTTTTGCTGTTCTTGCCAAGTTGCAAGAAAAACAGTGCTGTGAAAAAGAATCCCCCTTTTCTGATGGAGAGTAATACACAAACAGGAAAACTGTTATATTACTGCGTGTTGTTCTGGATACTTGTCCCTGAGGTGGAAACGTCCTCAGCCATGCAGTCTTGTGACCAGACCGGGTTTAGTGAGGTCTCATCATCTTCCTCATATTTATCATGTGGTTTATGCTTGGCATTTCTAGTGCCAAGACTTATGACTAGTTCCTGCTGCTAGCCTGCAGAAATCAGACATGTCATGTCTGCGCACTTAAAATATAGATGAACTCCTTCCTCCTTTCTTTTTCAAAGTAAAAGTTTGGTCATGCAAGCATTTCTGTATATTTTCCAAGAATTTAATGTTGGATCTGTGATTTGTTCATGGAAAAGAGTAAGGTAGGAGTATTTCTGTCCAGAACGGAGCTCTCATTGAAAATGCTTCAGGTCATCTCTCTGTCTCTGGGTTGGTTTCTCTGTGAGAGTCCTAAATCTCCCTCTCCTCCCTAACCTGTGCTCTCTAAACCCTGATTATAAATGTTGTTCATGAACATTAGGGAATAAAATCGCAGCTCTGCTCGCTTCCTGAGCCACTTTGTTCCAGATCAAGTACTTAAAGCTGATTTGTTCCTCCACATACCCACCCCCCACGTGATTACATGCATGCACATTCATGCACACGCACACGCACATGCACGCGCAGGAGCAGCAGCAGCACAGTGCTGGTTGACATTTCAGAGTGGAAGTAACTGAGTATCTGCATGTTCATCGGTCTCTAATCCCTGTGTTTGTGGTTGCAGTGTGTGTCCCGCTGCCCTTCCCCCCTCTCTCACTGTGTTACAGTGTCAGTGTGGCTATCATTCAATTCATTTAAAATCTCTGTCCTCTGAAAATAGTGGCCACTTTTCAAAATTGCGTTGCACTGTATTATATTACAAAGACATAACATGCGCACGGTACAAAACTGCTGTCTATGTTTTGCTTAGTTTGAAGATGTATTAACCACTTTAATGACGGTGTTATGTTTTGTATGGATTGTTGACTTATGCTTTAATACCACTATTCTTGTTTGCAGCTGTTGAAATTTACATTGTTATGGTGCTTTGGCAAAGCTGCCATTTAATAAACTAATAAACCTCTCTGGATTTATGTTACTGTGGTGTTTTTTTTTCCAGTACCAGAACAAAAGCAATGTTCTATGCAAAACCTGGAAATGCTCAAACCAGAGACCGTCGGGGAGAGCTGGACGTATTGCAGTACATTCTGTAATTTTGCAGGGATGGAAATACTCCAATGTGTCTGAATAATGTGCTAGTTGAGGATTTTTTTCCATGAAAAGCAGCAACTTTCTTGTGGTTGCTGCAATTTCAAAGTTGGGACCAGCCAAGCAGAAGTTTGTACTGCGGCTCAAGTTAACTCAAGGTAAATTGTGAGCGACTTTGAGAGGTGGGTTAGGCTACCATTGTTCTGTGATACTATTTTGGAAAAAATGGGAACACTACATACACCTTAAATTTGGAAAATGCACTATACAATATTAAACAATCAAATAAGTGCTTAGTAAAATATTGAATGTGGCTGAAACCAGTTGAGAAAGGTTTGGTGTAATAACACACAAAAAACAATGCATGGGTTAATTTCACCCCAAGACAATGTTTTTGACGAAATTGCCTTTTAAAATAACGCTGGCTTTAGTCTGTAACTTCATTAGTGTCTTAGAGACTTTATAGTGATGCGTTGTGAGACAGGCCATGTAAGTTAAGTTTATGATTTTCCATTTTTGTTATAGGCTACAGTGAAAATTACGTTTTTTTTATTCCTGTGGTTGTCCAGTCCCTAGAGGAATATTATAGAAATATTGTAGTGATACCATCAGACATAAAAATACCATAAAGTGTGATTAGGTCACCATAACTACATTATAAATCCTTATAGGAATGGTGTAGGAATATCATAATGATTTTTTATTAGGGATGGCTCACTTCGACTGGGCTCTTTGCGCTCCCCTGTGGCTTTAAAATAAAAATGTAATAGCAATCAAAGAGGTTTTATGACCTCTTTGATGCGTGATTAATTGGCCAAAATGATTTTGTTAGGATTGGATTTCATGCTTCTTCAATCCGTGCGCTTCCTTTCTCACATGTGGGGATATAAAGTCCCAGTTTTCATATTACCCTTGTATTGCATAATAGTGTATCACATTTGTAGGCCTACCAAAAGACAATTTTGAACCAATGGTTAATTCTGGCAATAAGTATGACCAGCAAAACTTTCCTGTACACTTCAGTATCCCACTATATGTTTGCCACAGTTCTATCCCAGTTAGAAATTTACTGCTGCTCGCAATATTTTCCATCTTCACCGCCTAAAATATTACCCGTGTATCATGGCCAAGTTTTAGAGGGGCCGGAGACAAGCAATATGTATGAACTGGCACTTTAGCTGTGACAAAATTAATGATGTCGAAACAAAAGTAAGGGTTTTATAGGGAACGAAAGTATCATGAGAAAAATGCAATTGGTCTACATGTTGAAAAAAAAAACCCTGTTGAAAAAAGAGCTGTTGATTGAACAAAAGGCCATTCTGCTCTCTTGGAAATTCCAAGTTCTAAAATTTTCAAATTTTCAAAAAGTGTGTATATGTGTATGCATGTGTGTGTGCAGATGTCTGTTTTTGTGCATGTATACATGTATGCGCACCCCCCCCCCTCCCCCATGTTTCACCAAATTATAGTAGCTGGTGGATTTTATTTGGCCCATGCATTTGATAAACTGAACCAATATCAATAATGCACACAGCTTAGTATAATATATGAATATGTACTGACTACTCTTTTGCTCTACCTGTCATGCTGTGCACCCATTGCAATACATCAGTTCACAGAGCATTACATCACTAAAGCAAATACTGCACAATGTTAATCCTGTTCTTCCTGTATGACTTAATAGGCAGGCAAACACTGTGAGTGGAATACTGATAAGACACTGCGCAGCCTGTGGTTGGTCAGGAAGACACCTGCTCCACCCACCAATCCCTTCCTCGTTCCCTTGCCACTGGAGCGCAATGTGAACCTAAGCAGGTTTACATGTGCCAACATGTTTTAAGTTAGTCAATAATTTGTCTTGGTGTTGAGTGAAATATTTTTTACAGGCAAGACAATGCAGGCTCTCAATGACAGTAAAAAGAAAAATGGCAAAATTGAATATATAAGGTTTCTACAGGACACAAATGAAAAGGCTCCCCACCTCTTGCTTTAATATAAATATAGTAGAAAAGCATCTACAATAAATTGGGTTTCGCTAGCAGTTCTTGAGGGCTTATTATTACAACACATAAATCCCATTGATAACCAGAAGGATTACATTCGTGTGGAGTTGAAGAAATCAAGATCCCTCCAGGAGCGTGTGAATGGGTTTTCCCTGCCAGGATACATGAAAAGCTTGACGGGAGATGTTCACATAAGCTCTGCACTAGATAAACACTCCTGCTGTCAGTAAACCAGCTAATGACTCCTGCAGTATGATGATCTATTAGAACACGGTAGAAATTCAGTCAGTTTCAATAATTTATTTTATAACTTATTTAGAAATGTACAAAGTCTGAATTATTAACAATCATTAGGACAAAACAAAACCTGGCATAATACAGTGGCGACAGACTTAGAGACATGAGGATAGCATAACATCAGGGTAACATAAAATGCGTCTTCTTGACACACGTAAATACAGAAGAGTGTCAGTATTGCTATATTTCTACACAAGTCTATATACAGTGATGAAGTTAGTCTTTCAGTTTTTTCTCTTCTTTCCTTCCTTCATTCCTTCCCCCCCATTCTTCCATCCCTTCATCCCTCCAACATAGGAGAAAGGCAGCTGTCAATGGTGGCTGCAGGACCAAGATCGAGGCGTCACCAGCTCCCAGAAAGTATTCTGGAATAAAAAAAATAATCAAAGTATTTCCAAATATTAGTACAGCTGGAAACGTTATCTGTGATTACGTTATATGTATTTATTATTAAGTAATCTCTTCTTGTATGTGTCATTTCTATTTTTAGATAGCAGTTATCATTGTGAGTGAATGACGCCACTGGTATTCAGTAGTGTGAAGGGGAGTAAAGCACATCTCTGCCCATCTGTCATGCAAATCCATGGGCTCCACATCTGTGGCTTTATCAAATGTCTGGATGGGGGAGTTGTGTGTGTGTATGTATGTGTGTGTGTGTGTGTGTGTGTGTGTGTGTGTGTGTGTGTACATGCATGTATGTGTAATAACCTATGCTCATGAATGACTGGAGATAAGGACAGACTACAAAAGCTGGGATGATGAAACAGGGAGAGTCTGCAAGGGGTTATTTGTCCAAAGGTCAGATTAATCTGGTTACTAGTGTGTGTGTGTGTGTGTGTGTGTGAGAGATGTCCAGCGCTAAGTGTAGGCCGAGTGGGCAAGACAGACAAACTCAGTGGTGTAATCTAGAGTATTCCTGTATATAAGCATCTCTTTTTCTAAGTATTGAGAGTATAATCACCCACCAGGCTGTATACCATTTAAGAAAGAGGAATTCAAATGTTCTTCTATTTCTATAAATACATGATCAAAGATGTTTAACGAAGACATTATTCAGATTTGATTTTGAAATAAATGCAATATATTTAAAGTTATTGCATTTTCAAACATCCATCCTTTTTTACAGGCAGTTTCAAACCAACTCCAGTAAATGCATCACAAGTCGACTTAGTCCCGCTCACTAAAGACTTCCTGAAATCCGTCCAATCAGGCCAGTTTGCAGCATTTGAACTGGAAAGCCTCCACTCAGCAGGTTCACCTCATTTGAATTAGAGGAGCCGGTGTTTGTCAGCCAATCAGGGTCCAGTATTGTGACTGTTCTGCCTGTGAGGACTTCTTCAAATTCATACAATTTAGCTAATTCAATTTGACTTTTAACATTTATGTGCAAAACATCAGGAAGAATGTTATTTTTATCCTAAGACTCATGAACACTGAATAATATGGGCCCTTCATTATGGAGGAAAGGGGGGTCAAAGTAAACATTAAAAATTAATAAAGTCTTTAATCCCATTAATAAAGCGAGTAGAAGGGTGACTGTGGTACATACCCCTGTCCGAGGGCAGTGTATCTGCGCGTACCACTCCTGGGAGTACAAACACACTTGGACCCCCTGACCGATGAACAGGCACGTCCACATGATGACGTTGCACACGGGGCTCTGTCGCTTGTCATTCATGGTGAAGTTGAATACCACTAAGATAAGAAAACAAGAGAAAGTTGTTGAGTGTTCTTGTTGTTGATGAAGATTTTGTGTGTGTGTAGGCCTGTCTGTAGCTCAAGAGAGAGCAAGAAAGCCTGTAACCCTGTGAGACGGGGCGATGCGTATGAAGTGACGAATGTTTGTGTGAGACGACTACCGGCCGAGTCCCAGGGGGGGGAAAGGGAACAATGCAGAACTGTACTTTCTTTAAATATAATCAAAACACTCCTCTCCACACAACCGCTGACTGTCAGTTACAGCGAATAATGACAGGGTTCTATTTTTGAAGGCAGAGTCCAGATTATGAAAGCTGGCATCCATATATATTCAACAACAAGCTAGCAACAGACAACGCAACCACCATTACCAACAACAAACTCAACAAGGGGAATGGTATGGGCATCAAGTATTGTTTTCTCTTGAATTTACCCCAAAGTGAAGGGCATGTACTGTATGTCATCATCAATACAATAATAATAATACAATAACAATAATATAATATAACAATAAAAATATAATAATAATTTAGAATCTTTAATGTATTGATATTATATTATATATTGATATGATATTATATTATTATTCTTATCATTATTTTTGCTTTTCCTTTATGTTTTTTCCTTTTTTTCTTTTTTTAGTGTGTCTTGTTTTGTGTGGACCGCAGGAAGAGCCCAGGGTCACCCTCCTTTCACGCCCCTCCGAATGGCTCCTTGACACTAGTGTATATCGCTCACCTCCAAGGATAGCGAAGAGGAAGAACATGACGGGGTAGAAGAAGCCGAAGGCCATGGTGAGGGCGTACTCATGGGCCACGCCAGAGATGATGAACACGGAGAGCATGGCGGCTGTACGGAATTTCCTTCTGGACAGCTGCAGGGATCAGAGAGAGAGAGAGAGAGAGAGAGAGAGAGAGAGAGAGAGAGAGAGAGAGAGAGAGAGGTCACTGCTAGGTTCAGAGGTCACGCCGGTTCAGTGGGGAATTTGTGTCACTAGAATTAGAGTGTTAACTACTACACATGTCACTATGTGACACATTGCTTTGGAAATAAGCCGCCATGTTGATTACCCAGATAGCAAGGTGGCATTGATTCAACATTGAAATATGGTCAAAAGTATTTGATTAGATTTTCAACATTGAAAATGTGACGTTAAATAATATTGATTCAACAATGATATTTGGTGAGTTTTTCAACATTGAGAAGGCGATATTGAGTCAACATTGATATCAGGGGGGGGCCCTATGCCAAGTACCAAATGCACTGGCCTTATCAAGCCACTATAATTTTCAACAACAAACACTGCAAACATTTTTATTATAGTATATAGTAGTAATTGTAATTTACTGCAATTGAACCTTTTCCTGTTTATTTTTCCATTTGCAGAATAAGGCAACTGATGTGAAATCCACTGCACCACTTTGATGCCTGCACAATTGTTTTATTTTTTATGTATCGTCCTGTATAAAGATATCATTTTTACTTTATTCTTGTGTTGTTTTACAACAAAATATTTTTTGGACACGTTGAATATTTTTGTTGTTCATATGTTTATTGCATTATATTTTTTCACTTTATTATCGGTGTTGTTTTGCTTTTAAATCAGGCTGTAAATAAAGCAGTTGATTAGGCATAATTTCAACATTAAATCAATTTTGGCACAATCATTGATTCAACATTGTTTCAATGTTAGATCCTTCAATGATTATTCAACCATGGGTGAGTGCTTAAATATTGAACTTAAATATTGAATCAACGTTGGTTCAGGGTTAAACTTTTTTAGATTTTTCCATGTAGAATAGATGGCAAAAACAACGAGCAAGATCAATGCTAAATCAACATCAGAGATCAATGTTGATTCAATGGTTTAGCCTGATATCTAATCAACATTGTTTCAAGTAGATTTTGCTATGTGGGATTCTGTATCCCTCGGTTGTCCTGTCTTTTCCTTTTTTTGAGAGGTAAAACCATTGGAACAATACAGTGTTGATGTTTTATTGGGATTTTTTGTAGTTTTTATTGGCGTTATTAGTGTATTTTGTACTTTGCTTACCCATAGAAAGTCTCTGTATCCGTAGTAATAGAGCCAGTCGTGAACCACTACATTCCAGGTGCGGTAATAGTTGGCAAAGGATGTTGAGTTCCACCAGTCCTACAAAAACCAACAGAGAGGATAATGAATTCAGTGTGAGAGGATCAAAAATAAAGACTAGAGTTAAGTCTTTTCAGTTCTAGAGGGAGGCGATTTGTTTTACAGCCTGCAGTCAAGATAAAAAGCACAGCGCTGCACCTTTAGCTGTACAAAAAGGCATAACATTCCCATTCCTGGGAATGGGGATGGAGTTATTCACTCATCAGCACCACTCAACCTTTGGCATTTAGCTGATGTCCTCATCCAGAGCAACTTGACAGTGAGTAAGTCAGGGTTCAGTGTCTTGCTGGAGGACACTTCAACAGGACGCAAGGCCGGTGAAGGACAAGTCGGTTCTTGTCGGAATCAAACCTGTGGTAGTTCAGTTACGGGCGGTCTCGCTAACCATTCGGTCACCCTTTGAATTGATGGATTTATTCAATGGGCAAAGCAGATATACAGTTTGTGTAATATAGTGTGTTTACAGCAAGTCAACCATATCACACACCTTATAGAACATTCTGTCAGCAAAACGCAGCAGCTCTGCAAAGAGGTTGAGCCAGCAGTGGAGGAAGGCAAAGAAGCACAGCAGAAGGATCATTATACCTAAGATAGAGAGAGAGAGAGAGAGAGGGAGAGAGAAGGTTATGAGAGACATGCTGGGCACTGCTCCAGCTTTCCTCCAAGTATTGTAACTTGAGACTAACATATTCCTACCAGCGCTTGCTCAAACCACCAATCACTTAATAGCGTTATATGAGAACATGTCTTTGAATACCATTGTCTGATTACATCATAGCATCCTTAATATCATCACGGACCAGAGACACCTTCCACTGTATGTCATAGTAAGTCACAGTGACCTGCACAGACCCATATCAGCAAGTCAATATGCTATAAAACTGATAGTACTATGACACAGATGAATCTATTGCTTGCTACAAACCTACTGCCTTGGAATATCCTGCAGTACTAAAAACTACAGGATCCATGCAAGGTGAGGGAACAGTATAGGTGAGTATGAGTGTGCACAATTCATGCATTTGTGCAGGCAGAACGCACCTGGTAACGTTGAGTGGAACAGGGCTAGCACCATTGTCCGTGTGCTAAAAGGCTGGTTGGCCTCGTTTCTGAAGACAGGCACACAAAGACGCACTATGATGAAATGTCCATAGAACAAGCAGCCCAGGATCTGCACAAAACATGACGGTCACAAAGTACAAAAATGGATGGTGCAGTGTTATAATACCATGAAGTAGAAATGTTACACAGAAGTGACAATGACAGGAAAAAATAATATTCTGCTTTAAGTCATAAAGCTGTGAACACAAACGGGAGTAAACACTGGGAAATTGAAACATATTGATTCGAGGTAAACTGTCAAAGCTTTGTGGTTTATGATTGCTTCACATTATGACACAATATGCAAGCACTATAAACAGCCGTTATCTCTTCTAGGTCAGATTGCCCTCCACATTCCAGCCAAAAATGCAGAAAATCAAAAGAATCAAAGTGAAGACGGTCTTACCATTCCAGCAGAAACACCAACATAATTCCATCTTATGTGCGTATTCCTGTGAACAAAGGACAGGACTGTGTATGGTCATACTTTGTGTGAATGTATATAGGCCTTATGGCACGTCACATCATGTTGCCTCATGATTTCACGCTATATCCTACCTAGGGTACGATTCCCTGTAGATGAGAGTCGGACAGAAGAGGAAGTAGAGGTAGCTGGAGAATGTGGGAAACCTGGGAGTCTCTCCTGAGAAGCAACACAACATTAATCATCATACTATATGGCTGTTTTCTCACAATAACAGTGTAACTCAAGGCTATAAGGTGTTATACTAAGGCCATTTCTCAAGAATACCTGAGTCAGAATGAATTTTGTCACATTACCACCACGTTTCTCTACTTTATCTCCCACTAAGAGAGCTCTACAATAACCTTCCAACATGGATCATTAGGTAGAACCCCCATGGTGTTGTGTTTTAATCATCTTTCTCCAAAGAGCCTGTGAGCATCACTGTGACTAATGATACTACCCGCGGAGTAAATACACCCTGCACTGATATAGTACCTTCCTTTGGCGTATTCTTCGTAATAGCGGGAGCAGTTTCTCTTAAGAAAGAGTAGCTTTTCATCAGGAATCGAATCTGATGAATGGAAATCAAAACGTATGGTTAGTGTGTGGGTTAGAACACAATATTAGTAATATACATTTTCACATTGTCTGTATCCATTGTTTGAACTATTGAGGCATCTAAAGTTGTTTATAGTGTTGAACATACCATGACCTAAATCTGCAATGTTCATAATGTCTTTGGGTTTAGGGATCTGTACAGTATTATACACACATTTATTTTTCATTTCTTTATCAAAATCATTGTAAGCCACCGGTTATATACAATGGAGAGCATTGTTCCATCCACATCATGGAGAGAATCCCAAATGATTGAACGGACCCAGGTCAGATGAGGATATGTGACAACTGTAAATCAACAAATCAGGACTGGGTTTCCCAGAAGCATCTTAGCACTAGGATTATCTCACCCCATCAAATAGAGCTAAAAATGATCTTAGTACTCAGACCCAGGCCCAGTGTAATAAAGAGGATGAGGAGGTATTACAGGACGGGACCACGGCCAACCATTGGCTGCACTGAGATCTGCTGTCTCTTCGGTGGGTTTCCAGTTTGGAAGACTACCATCTCTGGCCCTAGCTAGCTTTCCTAATCTCAGTGTGACCGCAAATGGCACAGAATGGCTGCGTTTATAATTCAGGTGGATTATCAGCTAGGCTAATGTTATTTTAAGATACAGATCGTGTTTCTTCAGAACTGGCAGAGGGAGGGACGTTTGACATTGCATTTATTTATTTTATCCTTGGCAGCAGTGCTGGCAGGTTACAATCATTTGGCTAGAAAACAATTTAAACTGAACTAGTTTTCACAACGATGTAATGTTTTTCATACCTTCTGCTTTAGTTGGGTCTTTTTTGTCTTAATTCCTATTGCACTTGCTTCTTGTGAATGTCGTCTTCCTCTATTCTATTCTATTCTATTCTATTCGATTCTATTAAGCTGTGCTGGTGTGGTCTCATCATATTACATCCTTATATTCTTATCACACACACACACTCACCTGTTCCAGTATGACAATGAAGCGTGAGGCCGGGGGCAGCTGGTGGTCAATGACCACATAGATGGGGAACACCCCCAGCACACAGGCCTGCATGGCAGCCAGGACCAGGCCTGTCCCCAGAGAGAGCACCAGCTTGGAGGAGACGCTGTGGTAGAAGACTCCCCAGAACATCAGGCTGTAGTAGGGAATAACCAGGGTGTAGCCAAACATGACCAACCAGGCCCAGGTGACCGTCCCCAGCTTCCCAAAGGCATAGAACAACAGGTCAAACTCCAGGACCAGTCTGAGAAACAGAAGCAGAGGCATTGTTTTGTACACCTAGTAGTAGTTATAGTAGTAGTAGCTTTATTTATATAGCATTTATCTAAAAACCTCACAGTGCTTCACATTAAAAGAAAAGTAGCACAGCATATGGAATGAAACACACAAAGGAACAGAGGAAATAAAATGATAATAAAAGACAGATTAAGATGAATCATTACATAAAAGCAAGTCTAAAGAAATTGATGACTCTGCAAGCTGCATGTTCGTCATGCAGGTCGTTCCACCAATCTAAAATGATATAAAAGCATGAGTGGCTTTAATATGGGTGCATAGTGCAATACATACAGTACAATACTTTTCTCTCCACCCCTCTGGTGAACAGCCGTTTTATCCTATAGGTAAGTAACATATAATTTCCATTATATCATAGTCAATGGGTGATTTGTCCAAAGGCCAATGGCCACTGGACATCAAATTTATCAAAATCTATGATACTTAATGAGAATGTATTGTGCAAAGTGAATTTGCCTGCTGGGAAGTTGTTCCAGTGACAATCAAACCCACAACCCTGCATTGGCAACACCGAGCAAATCGCAAATCGTTACTGTGCTGCCCAAAGCAACAGCAGAAATTCACAGAAGAATTGATTGCTCTATCTATCTATAGCCAGACGAGCAGGGAGGGAGGGAAGGAGGAGGGAGGAAGGGAGGCATGGAGGAAGGGAGCAGTGCAATAAGGTTTATTTGTGGGAAAGAAGATAAGAAGTGAGTGGGAGCTTTCTGAGGCTTGAGGGTAATTGAGTTTGTCTTAGACTCTGTCAATGTCATGAACATATACACCTGCACACACACGTGCACACACTCACACCCATGGATAAGGCAACATCAAACACACACGTATATACACAATATCACAATCTCACCTGCCCTGGTCAATATAGTCGATAGCCAGCGTGCTAAGGCAGAAGACAATGAGCACGGCTATGAACATGTGGTAGATGGTCCTGATGTGGCTGATCTCAAACAGCTCGCTGATGAAGAGCGGGAAGCACAGAGACGGGAAACGATGTCACAAAATTTGCTGTGTTGCATTTCTGAGCATATTTGTTGCATTGTATTCATCTTGAAGGTTTATCAATTGGAAATACACAGAGTAACTTTGAGGGACAATACACAGAGATGTTTCAGGGATTCATTTTAATGATCCAAACATAATCCATGGGATTGCATGTACTTGATACATAATACACACTGATCTCTGTTATAGACTCTCATACTTACTCTAAAAGTGATGCCCTGCTCATGAACACTTTGCCATCCTCCATTCTGTGGGGTCTGAAACAACAGACACAGACAGACAGATACACACACACACACACACACATGCACAGTTGCATACACATCTTTTACAGCACTGAATGAGAAGATAAAGATATCTCATGTATTGGCAGCCATAATCCCCCCCTGGTGCAGAATGAAGGGATTAGTTCTGTATTGGCATTCTTAATCCACTTCTGACGTGGCCATGCTGATTTTTTTGCGCTATCAGACCTGGTCAGGGTTAGGTCTACACGCTGTCAGGTATGTGGATACCTTTTTGGGGTTTGTATAAGTTACCAAGCTAAAGCCCAATTCAGATTTATGGATAGATTTGACAAAAATGACTTCCCTCCTCGTCCTCCTCACCTGGACGTGTCTTTTTTTGTCGTCTTTCCATTGGCTGCTTGTTTTATTTGAGTGATGGGCAGGACAGACTCGGACAGGGCTTGGTCTAGTAGGTCACTGAGCTGACCCTGGACCTGCTCCAGGATCTTCAGTTTCATCTTCTACGGGAGAGGGGACAGAGGAGAAATCTTTTGTAATTTAATGTATTATCCCATTTACACTTTTAATGTATTGTTTCTTTTAATGTGCTGCATTGTATTAGATGAGGTCCCAGGTCCTGGACAGGAGTTATGGGTTACCTGTGCATGTTTCTGCCACTGTCTCAAATCTTCTGCCTGTACATTATGGCTCTCACCTGCAGAGAGAAAAAACTACTTAAATTGTTCACCAATAGCTACAACCGGAGAGAGAAAGGTTAACATATCAAATTTGGTGTAATGGTGCTGAGAAAGAGCAGTTTGTCATGATACTATTTTTCCAACACACCTACACCTATGGATGTTTGAGTGTGTGACCCTACCGTGACTGGAGATCTCATTGGACTGAAGGGTCTTGACGTTGTTTCTGTGCCTTATACTGTTGGGTGGCTCTAGCGTCGCCATGATTATCCCCGGTCTGGGACACAACAGCTGGGACTGTCTTTTTGGGCCCAGGTGGAAGAACCTGAAGTTGTAGGTTAGAATCACACACACTGTTGCTGTCTGATCATCTGATTTACAAGGTGACTTTCTGGTTAGAATCTATTGAGCATTTTGAATTATGATACAACCGATTGGCTGGATCACAGATGAGGGTCTAGAGCTGAGGATCTTAACCTACATATTGGAACCGTGAATTGGGTTAGAGGCCTATTGCTGGCGGGTTGTCTTACGACAAGAGAATCAATATTCTTGAGTATATAATATTCACGAGTTAACTAGTTTGAGTCCCAAGCTGTGGGAAATATAGGAACATATACTGTAGGTCATTGCAGTTCATGCTGAACAATGTAAACAAATGATAGTTGAAGTTGATAAGCCATAGATAAGGTATACATGAGAAAACAAGAGAGAAAAGGTGGATTGGGGAGAGTGGAGAGCTGACACAACCTTTGTGAGAGTCCCGGAGGAGAGATAAAAAGGCACTTGGATGACCGAGAGTGACCTCATTTTCTTATCCATGCTGGTTGATCACTCCTCAGAGAGATTTGTCAATGGCAGATGAGCTTTGACACAGAAATGCCGATTACAGAAGTGTGGTCAAGGCTTATTTGATTGGAGAGAGGAATGAAGAAGAACTTGTTTGTTTTTGAGACGACCACCATCAACAAACAGTGTTTCTTTGTAGTGTATTTAAGTGGTGGGGTGGGTTGGTCGTTTCTAAGATATTAACAAAGATATTCTCTGTTCTTTTCTTTGCATTCTCCTGATGGCAGCATGTAACTTTACACTCACTTCAGCCCATATTCATCAAATGTATCATTAAATAGAAGTGTTGATTTAGAAGTTGATTTAGTTAGTCTCGGTACTGTGAATCATAAGGAATTAGATGACCATTAGAAGACCAAGTTAATAATTGAATTGAATTGAATTGATTTTTTAAGCCCTCCAGTCAGTTCTATATGAGCTTGGCTGGAATTGATTCAACCCTACTTTGACAGATAAAGTGAAGGGCCAAGATCCCTTGAACCTTACTGTATATCATTTGAAACTCCTTGGTAAAAATCATGCAGAATAATCATCATCATCAAACGATATTTAGTACATAAGTGTAATATAAATCAGATGGGGACTCAAGGAACATGGCCAAATCTATAGAAATAGTTGGACATTACATTGTCAGGAAAAGGGGGGAGATTAAATCAAAGAAGGGACAGTTACAGCATGATGCCAAGCTGTGCTATCTCTCGGTCAAAGCCAAACTGACTGCAATTTAATTTTACAATGGATGTTAATATTGTGAATGAGCAGTATCAGTAATCATAGGCCAGATGAACTGATGATCCACTGATAAAAAATAACATCTAATAGGTTTATTGCATTGCAAGTCATAGTACTGGATGGAATGAGAGAGTCCATTATTGCTTCCTATTTGTACTTATTTCTACTTTTACTGAGAAATACAGTAAGAACAGAAACAGTCAGACTACGTTCTCTCTATTCTGTATTTCTGTCAATATTTTAACTATATAACCAGTAAAGAAATGTAGGCTATAAATAGTGAAAGATACAGAGTAAGTAATGTTTGGTATGGTTGACAACCATGGTGTCTATGCTGTTTGTTTTGGTATTGTGTTAGTTATTGTACTCACAAAGTCTTCTAGCCTCAGACTCAGTCAGTGGTCCAAAGGGTGAAAGGCGCTGTGTCCATCGGCGTATCCCGCTGAGAGTGTGTCGTTGGGATGTGGTTTCACAAGTGTGTGTGTCACCGTTTTTGTGGCCTGTGTCCTTTCCTTTTCTCAGCTGACATGTTGAACTTTGCCCCTTTTTGGCTCCTGGCCCATGGCAGCCCAGGTCCTCTGCTGTCCACCCTGTTTACCTCCACTGCTGGGTGCATGAGGTCATGTAAGTAGGCCAGTGGAGTGGAAATTTCCCTGAATTCTGGTTTACGAAATTAGATGGGCTGCTATCACAACCCATCCAATGTGTATTTGGAGTATTTATTAAGTGATGCTGTATTTTGCAATGTGTATTCAGTAGATCTGAAAACATATGTTATGTGCCTTTCACTTGCACAAAATGAAGTATGTGTGTCTCATTTATTTACAATGGCAGAGTCACCGTGTAAAGTGAAGTAATAGACGGTCAACAAATCACAACTGTCTGGCGGCTTCCCCTCCTGATTGTGTGTTCCTCTACTTATCGATCTGTTGTGGTTGAATGTCACTCACTATCCCCGTCTCCCCTCTGGCTTGGATTCCGCTTCATTTCACAATACTTTGCAATGTACAAAGTTTGCAGTGGAAGGGCACAAATGAAAAAAAAAAAGAGTGGTTTTCTACCCACCTGTAACGTTCAAAGACATGGAAGTATAGTTTCCTTCCTAATAATTCTCCTATGACAATGTTTCTACAGACTACATTAAGTGTCTATGTTTCGGGGATCAGAGATCGGTCATTTTTGCAGAGAATACAGATATACAAGAGAGTCTATCTGTTATATTATGTCCATTTTTTTCCCCAAGATGACATGGACCCTGCTGTTATGGCTGCTGATTCTGTCTCTCTTTCTTCTACTTTGTGTGCCTGAAGGCCAAGACACTGAGTACGAAAACCCCAAAGAAGCTTGAAGATGAAACGACAAGACATTGTAATGATATGTAGACAGGATCATCTTTATTGAAAGACTTTCGTGAGATATTGGTATTGTTTTTCAGCAGCTACGGAAGCCTGTACTGCATGCACTATATCACACGCTATAAACAAACCAACATACAAATGTACAAACAAACAAACAGAGACAATTTGCCAGTGAACCATCTTTTTTTCTTTTTTTTTCAAACTATACTGTTTTCATTCTAGCGTTCCTGTAATGCCTCTACTTGTGCACAATCAGGCTCCAGTAGCACATATTGTTATATCTGGCCAGTATATTTTCAGATTGGTTACAATTGAGACAAATAGATAAGACTCATACTTGTTTCTACAATCAACCCTCCAAACATTTAACTTCAAACAGGTCAATATACATCCATAGTGCATGTCAGCAGAAAGTTTTTTTTTTCCTTGTGGTCTGTCTTGAGTAAGAATAGGTTGACAACAAAAGCCAGTCACATCTAACTCATGGTTTCAGTTGGTTATGTAAACAACACTCACTTTCACTCACTTTCAATGGAGTTCTTTAGTTCGTTGACCCTTAGGGGCAAGTCAGATTTAACAGTTACAGTATTAGATACTCAGGGTCGAGGTTTGCGAGATCAAAATATATTTTAAAAAAAGGAGAGCTTTAAGAAAATAATGTGCCAAAGTGCTCCATGCATTGCTGATAAGTCTTGGTGCAATATAAAGGGAGGGTCTGTTTTGTTAAAGGGATCATAAGAGTCAAAGCGCAAGAGGTTCTGGCCCTGCATACTAGAGACAGCTCCTATTGTTGTCCCCCAGC
>CABFOQ010008034.1:3461-18145 GCA_900660455.1 Gephyroberyx darwinii
TGCAGCCTCACTCTCTACACACACACACACACACACACACACACACACACACACACACACACACAGACTACATTGAGCTCCATGGACCTGATTGAACCCAGTTGTTACTCTGTTAAAAGGCTATTTAGGGTTTATTTTGGGTCATTGTGTGCCGTGTGTGATTTTTTTTCAAACCTGCTCACCTTCCTCCAATGCACACAATACCTATTGTATACGATGGCCGGCCACTTCACACCTCCCATTCACAACTTCAGGAGCGGTCATGGAGGAGGGGCCGTCGTATCGTTGATGTATGGCCATTTACCAGTGGCTGGATCACACACACATCTACTAGTCACATGTTCATCTCACTTATTACAACTAAACACACCACAAACACACAACTAAAGACCTCAGAAACTACGACCGCCTGTTTGCTTGAGCTCATTTTTAAATGTTGACTTTCATATCATGCAGGAACCGTGCATACGTGCAGGTTTGATCTTAAAATGCTCTCATGTACAAGTTAAGCAACTTACTTTCCGTTTGATCGTACAAAAAGATTTAAGAGCCTAGAGAAATTCAAGAATTTAAGACCACTCAAAACACATGAGACTGTAATAGTCTGGCCTTGTGTCATGTTTTCTCTTATTGCATTTTTCAAGAACAGTTTCTCAAGAGAAAAATAAGACAACATTCATGCCTGAGGCCCGTTGTCTGTATTGTCCAAATCATAATGGAGGTCAATTGCAGCAGAAGTGTGTTTTTATGCCCTCAACAAAAGATTAGATTATCGGTTCTGCTGGTTTGTTCTGAGGAGACAAGGGAAAAGGAATCGGCAAGAATAAAACGGATTTCTTTTTAACCTTTGACTGACCAGGAGCCACTAAGTTGTTTGTGGAGACTCTGCAGAGCTCACTGAACTGCTCAGGTTGTTTGAGGCTGCAGGTCATCCTCATCCTAGCTCCCTGGACTGCTGTCTTTGTACAGACAATACTCCATCCTCGTCTAATGTTAGGCTTTGATATATTGTTCAATGTTATACTCCACTGCTCTGTGGAGTCAGAGCGATGTGTCACAGCATGTTTGATTTCTTTCTCTTTTTGCAGGAGAAGTATAGCCTGGAGGTCACCAGTCTGTTTTACGGGCCTGCTCTCTTATACAACGGTCACAAGGAAAGGTTGAAGAAGAGGTATGTCTGCTCAAATCAAGATATGACTCCTTCTTTTTCTTTTTTTTTTTTTAAATGCCTGTGTTTGAGATAGCTATTCTGGTGAGAAACTGCACAAAAACATGGATGCTCGCTAGAAAATAAATATGGGTGCGCATGGACACACACAAGCACACAAACACAAACAGTGATGAACACACAACAAGCAGCCTCCCTTTGTTTGTTTGGAGGCTAATGGCAGGATGAGGTGTTTCCTCTGGGTCCGCGAGGAGAGAGACTGTTGACACACTCGCATGCTTCGCTGAACGCTGGTGATTGAGACGTCGGCTGCTCCTCCTCGGGTTTCCCCTCTATTTGCTGAGGACGAGAGCAGCGAGGGGTTAAGTTAGCTCCAACTTTTTTTTTTGGTTAGCATCTGAGAAGCCATGCTGTTTGGGCTTGCCCCCTGTTTGATGCAGCACTACACTAAAGCAGCATTTGATAACCCCCCGAGGGTGTTGAAATGACTCAGTTCTCTCCCATCAGTCGTCAGTAAGTGCAGAATATGGCTCCTCGCGGGATGTTTTGATACCACGAAGAAGGGCAAAACTGTAACAAATCAGACTACAGTTCAGGTTGAAAATGGTTTTCCTGTAGATTGGAGTAGTTTACTTTCTCCTCCTCCACTGGTTACTCTTCATTCTTTCATTCACCCCTCGTCTACTTCAAGTTCATCTTGAGATCGTTGAGGTTTATGTCTTCCATGACATTCAATTCAACAACCGGTTGGCGTCTGTCGGCGTTCTGGTCAGACAAAGCTGCAGGGGGACAGGATGGCAGGGATGGCTGGCCGTGTGGACACAAGGCCCCCTGACAGATGCCCCCTCCAGTAGTCACATCCTGAGCTGCCGAGCCTTGCCCCCCGAGCTTCCTGTGTTGGGCCCCGTGCAGAGGAACTGGTAGTAAAAACTGTCAGGAAAAGTCATGATGGACTGGGTTTGAATAACATTGCACAAGATGGCGGCCTGGAGTGATGTCACCAAACATTTCCAACAGTTTCTGAGATGAACAAACGTGGACTTTTCTGTGCTTTGTACTGTGGTAAGGGTAGTGAAGTCAAACCAGGAGACCGCCCTCTTTTATCCATCTAGTTGAATAGATTTGGTGCCATTTCTGTGAAGCTGGTCATGTATATGCTCATTTGTCAGGGATAAGAATGCTTTTTCTCAGACTTACTCTTCCTGTTATGTGAGACAGACAAAGAATGTATTGATTTGTGTTTTTCAGTGTGTCTGAAGTGGTGCGGTTGGTAACCAAGGCGGAGATTCCTGACCACAAGCAGATGCTGGAGATGGTCCCCTCATTTGCTGAAGATGAGGACTGTGAGGAGGTCCCACCTATCAGGTACCTGCTCTGCTGATGTCATCAGCAGGCGGTTTCCAACAGGTCCCCGGCTACAAGGCATCACGTGGACCTGCTCACCCCAACGCTCCAGGTGCACCAGATCAAACAACCTGACCTTCATGTTGATCTCCTCCAGCACCAATCTACTGTCGCTTTTCTTTTTCTTTCACTCCACAAATATCTTTAAATCACCGAGCTGGCGTAGTGAGATGCCTTTTAACATTTTACAATATTCTCTGATAATGTCAAATGTAGAATTACATGGCTGCCAAATGTCTAGTAAGGACCTGTGATCTGCTACCTGTGAGCATCATCCTGGCTCAGACAGTCCAGCCTGTTATTCATAACTTTTGTTTCTCAGTGTCACCATGTGAAAAGGCCCTTAGGAAGACCCAGCACAGGCTGAGGTATTGACAGAGATCTCCTCACTCCCTCAGCCCTGCCCCACCAAATACTACAAAAAAATGAAAAGATGCATGTCTGATTCTGTCTGTAAAATGAATGACTGGATAAATGAACCATTGTAGACTCTTAATATGATGTGAATGAATGCATGTCTGTTTTTACTCACTTCTAAATGAGAAAGAATCATGTGGCTCGCCATAATCACTTCTGTAGTTTTTTTTTTCTTATAAATTTTGCCAAATGTGACAGATGTTAAAGTCGTGTTTGCAAACTTTCCTATTGATGTGCATATAAGCTGTCTCTGCTGTTGGGAAGTCAGGCTCAGAAGTTGGGGAGATGTGTGCCAAGGCATATGGATTAGATGAGCTGGCACTGCATGGGCTGGACTGGTTTCATCTTCTAACTCAGATGAGGCTGAGAACAGGCAGTTGGCACAGTAGGTACAGTGTTGTGATGATTCGGGGTGCTCTCGCCATCTGGACTCAGCTGTCTTGTCCAAATCCCCCTCCAAACACACTCACACACACACTCACATCCCTCGTGCATGAGATCATCGGGCTGAGGAGGCAGGAGTCATCAATGTGGTCTTCATCTGTCCTCAAATGACCTTCGTGTCTGTCCTGCCCTGTTTCTGAGGGACCAGAACCTCACATCATCACGCCGTCACCTCCCTAACGTCCCGTGACTCCGGCTGCACCTGGATCAGCCATGCACAATCCTCACTTAACGTCTGCACACGGGTCCTGAGATGATTACTGCCATTACGTTGTGATTGATCGTGCGATTCAGTGATGTTGTTTGTGATTGAGTTCTGTTTGCTGAACAAAACAATAAATGTGTTTGTGCCGATGAGGAACCACAGTGATTTTGTTCTTCTACTGACTTTAGACTTCACTTCCCTCTTGAGATAAGCACATGACACCATCTCTTAGTTACACCAGGCATTTCTCACTTACATGCACGCTTGACCATGATGACTACACCCAACCTCCCATTCTATCTGTTGGCATACAGCATTTCTGTTGAATCATATCCATGCCAAAGGCTTTAATACTACACAGCTGCAGGGCCTTTACTGTTTTATGGGCAATGCTGATGACCATTCTTCTACACAATATCTTTCACTAACATGTATTTTAGTAGTTTCTAAAAACTGCTTTTATTGAAGTGTTTTGTCATGTGGTTGTCATTGTGATTTCACTCTCAAAAGATGACTGACTGAACTCAACGCAGCACCACACAGCTCATAGGATGTGGTTATTATTGATTATTAACTTTAACACTGTTGAATGATTACATTTCTATAGCTAGTCCAACTTTAGGCAAGAACTTAACATGTTTTCATTAAATACAAACATTTTTATTGCAACAGCATCGACATTGTGGACACATACATCAAATATGAAATTGGAATAGCCTTGTATACATTTGTGGAGAACGGTTCAGTCAATAGCGATAGCATCACTCAGATGTATCCAATGATGTCATTGCATATGATGGGTTGCCTGCTGCCTGTTTTCATGAGAGCGGTGAACTGGTGGAAGTCACTGTCCAGTTCGTGCAGGCCTGTGTGGGACTGGTGGAAGAAAGGTTTCAGGGCCTGGAAGCCCACAGGACAGGACATGCGTTTGGGAGCCTCTGCAGCCCTGCTGACACCGGTGGAGTCTGCTGGCTTTGGCCTCACCTCCACACCTTTAGACATCCCGGCCAATTTCCTGCGCATGTTGACCAGAAGGTCCTTGGCCAGGCGCCGGCCTGCACTGGGCTTTAGTTGTACTGGCTCAGGACACTCTGGAAGGTCCATCCAGTTCTTTATTAGGTCTGCAAAGCTGTTGTCCCCCAGAACCAGGGGCTGTCTGTTCCTGCTGCGGCTCAGCAGGGATGCCGTCCAGTCCTCTGGATCACTGGCCTCAAATGAGGTCCAGCGCTCAAGGCAAGCGTCCGAGGTGGATTTGGGCCGGATGCGGCCAGAAGGTCCCCGGTTGGTGCGGAGGCAGGCGGACGAGGAGACTCGCACATTCCTGGTCCTCCTCAGCACCACACCTTCGTCATGCCAAGAGGCCTCAGAGTAGCCTGAGTCAAAGTCCAGACTCTTCTCGCTGCTGGGGGAGGCCTGGGTCAACCGTTCATGCCCTTGCTCCTCTTCCTCTTCCTCCAAGGGGCTGGCTAAGCAGCAGGCGGAGTCATAGGTGCTGGCGTCACTGGCCTCAGAAATACGAAGACGCGTAAGCCGCTCTTGCCGCATCTTCTGTTGGCAGAGCCGCGTCACGGCGAAGGAGCGAGCGCACGGTTCGCTCAGCGGTCTCGGTCTGCTCATCTGCTTCAGATCCTGCAGTGATCTCATCATGCACTGCATCTGGTCTCGAAGGCAGTCGGTTGACTCCCCCATGCACAGCTACACAGTGAGGAAGAGAGACAAAGATTTAGGAGATACAGTCAGGCAAAGTCCACGTGAAAATTTCTCCTGCTTTTTTCTATCACAACAACTTGCAGCATAAAGCAAAACATTAAATGTTGACTACTGGAACATGGCACAGCTAGGCCTGCCTCCAGCAGATCCCATCAAGCCCTGGCATGAACAGTTCCCTATGCTACTTTCCAGACCTGGGCCAATAAGATTTTTACCAGCTGAGATCACTCTGCTGTGCGGCCATATAACAAGCCAGGCATTCCTGACAAACCTCAGAGCAGCTTTATGGACAGGAATCCCTGCAGTATGTTCCCAGTAATTGAAAAGCTCAGAGCTCAGAGCACAGGATGCACATTTAATACAGGGAAACTCTCCCCGCCGCTCAGAGCTGCAGAGGAAGTTCGAACAAAGTAGAGCTGAATCTTGGAGGAGCGTAGAAGCTTGTATCCTCTGAATCCCCTAAAACCACAGGATGTTGTGGGATCGGCCAAATATCATGAAGCCGGAAATGACAACACCGTTTTGGAATCACACAATGGGAGATGATTGTGTTATGAATAACAGCAGCACCCAGTCTTCAGATAAACCCAGATATGGGTAATGTACTTACTGTACGTGCACCATCTTTTTGTTTTATCGACGCTACACTATCTATGAAAATGAAAACACAAAACCACAACCTTTCCTCTAACAAGTTCCACCAGAAAGAAGACTCGGCAGTAGTTAGGATCTCGACCCTTGTTTTACTTTCATGTTTGTTAATCTCATGTAGTGCGTCTCTTCCCTGTTGGCCTGAAGCTTTGAGCAGTGAGGACACAGTCAGTCAATGCCAAGATGTTATCACAGCTGTGGGTGCTGAACCATTTGGCCCCCAGGGGAGATTTATCTGACATAGAGACATCAGAGGGACTCTCCGAAGTCAGTATGTACCATTCACAATGGCCTGTTCTTCTTGGGCTGCCTCGCACAACAGCAGCTCCACACATGCTTTGGGGTCTGGACGGTTCACTCTAACAAACTGTGTGTTGAGGGATTAAAACACACCAGCTTCCCCAAGAACTTCAATTAAAGATGAAGACTCAAGAACAATCGGTAAAGGTAGAACTTCAAGAACCACAATCACAACCAAGTTTTGGGACCATGGGGAACTTTACCTTGCCCATAAAACAACTATTTCTTTTGAGGGTCCTGAGCAATGATCTTCACAATCAACTACTTGGTCCTGGATGTGGGAGGCTCACTATGCCTTAAACTTCTTCTAAACCTAGTAAAGTAAAGCAACTCACCATTACTCCTGAGTGTCTGTCTCTGATGAATTTCAAGGTACGGTTAAGATTTCCTGCAAATAAAAAAAACATTGGCATCAGTTTTGGCATCAGTTGAGCGTTTTTAACAATAACGGATCCGTTACCGACTTCCCGGGACGTTACAGTGATAATAATACTAACCTTTGCATTCGTAACATTAATCCCCAGCAGAGCGATAATCCCCAAACTTCACAGCGCCTCAGAGGTGATGTGTTTGCTCTCCTCTCTCTCTCCTCCTGCAGCCAGCGGCCGGTTTGTACGAGCCGAGGGCCTGACAGCGGACTTTGACGATGCTGAGTCTTCCTCTGCAGCCAATCAGCGCAGCGCAGCGCAAAACCAACCAATAGAAAGTCGCCTGAAATAAGACACCTCTTGGTTTAATTGCAGCCGTTTCTTCTGTAACATTGCTGGATTGTAATGGGCTATGGCGATGCTTTATCTGGTTTTTATTTTTTTGATAAAGCACTGATCACGTGAGGGAGGGAAAGTTTTACTCCACCTGTGGCTGTAGTTTAAGTAGAAATGATGGATGAAATTGTCCCATACATCTTTTGAAAACATGTTTTTATGATCAGCCATAATACACATTTAAACATTTAACATCCAGTGGCTACACTGCAAATCACTGACTGCAGTAAAATTAATAAATTTGGATGAAAACATGGTTTCAGTAGGCGAATCGATCATAAAGTTCACTCAGTCAACAGCTGTGACATTGCTTTGGTTGGATGTACACCAGTCATAGTACTGTTTACATGTCGCCCCCTGGTGGATCCTTTAGTCTTCACGGTTCAGTCCTCAGCCTTGAGCTCAAATGTTTTCACACCTTTTATTGGGCTATCTAAGCACGGTCTGCTGATCCTTAGTGCATTGTTGCACCGGTGCATGCAGTCCATTCACCGGTCTGTTCTTAATGGGTGTTTTGCAATGCAGATACGGTACTGCACTCCGCATATGGGAAAACCATTCAAGAACCTCACCTGTGTGAATGTCCTTCAGCAGAATCACCACCACCCCGCCTCTCCGGGTGCTGATAACACCCTGCATTTCAATTCATTCAAGTGTGACCAAAGTAGATGTGCCCGTCAGCCCATTTGCTTACTTTGAGTTTGAATGATTTGGACCCTCTACATTTTTCTGTGGTTAAGATATCCAATGAGGAATCCAGCTCACTACTATAAATAAACAGTAAGGGATTCATATCTATCCATTACTGTTTATTTAATAATATTTATATTAACACTATATATATATATATACATATATATAAATGTACATACTCTGCACTTTACTGCTATTTGCACTTCTGGTGCCAAACTGCATTTCGCTGTCTCAGTACTTGTGCTCTGTGCAATGACAATAAAGTTGAATCTAATCTAATCTAATCTAATCTACTGGTACACATTGAAGTTTCTAGTACAACATCCTTCTCTCTAAAACCATTTTTATAACTGTGCTCTGCTCCACCACCCTCACAAGATTTGGAAATAAAGGGTTAAGTGTACATGTGCACTGGCAGTGGTGCACATGTGCTATATTCTTTTGAATTGATTTAGAGTACAGAGGGAATGAAGATGTGAGCAGCAGAGCATTATCTTTGACACACCACACAGCAGAATGAAAGATCAAGTGACCAAATGTTTAACTTTATTTACATTTAACAAGTGAATGACTTTTATGCATCTTAACATTTATGAGCCACTATCGCTTATCTGTCTCAGTGTGGTGGTGTTTTAAATCACAGGTCATGTGAACTGAATTGGAGTAGAAATAGCCCTAATTCACACTATGAAGATAGCATGTCTCTAAACAACAAGTGTAAACAGATATCAAGGCACAAACATATGTAAAAAAATAAAATAAAATAAAAATAAACTTGGATGAAACAAACAAGATAATAATTGGTGTTAGGACCAGACATTAGCATTTAAAAATCTTTAAAGTGACACATACCATTTTTTTGTGTTTCTTGAAAGAAGTTTCTTAAGGAATGTGAATCAGTGTGTGAGGAGTACAGGCTAGTCTATGGACGGTCATGCAGAACGATGCAGTATAGTACAGCTGTGAATATCGGTTCCGTGTAAACATCGTACAAAAAAAACACATTTCCCTTAATCCATTTTCATTCTCCATGCTTGTTTGTTTTCTTCTAAAA
This sequence comes from Gephyroberyx darwinii, assembly GCA_900660455.1. NCBI lineage: Eukaryota > Metazoa > Chordata > Actinopteri > Trachichthyiformes > Trachichthyidae > Gephyroberyx > Gephyroberyx darwinii. The sequence goes on from CABFOQ010008034.1 coordinate 12,272, forward strand.
ATAAGCTCTGTGCAATCAAAAGTTTCATCAGATGCCAACATTAGTTAACGTAAAGTTAATGGTGTTTTATAAAAAGTTTTTTTTTCGTACTCTAACCTCTGATTAATCTTCAAATCCAAAGGGAGAAGAAAATGAAAATCTGAGATTAAAACAACAACAACAAAAACTCAAATCAAATTTGGGAGGACTCAATACAAAAATGAGACTCCCATCAACTAAAACATCCAGAGCAGTGGTTCCCAAACTGAAGGTATACTAAAAACGAACAACTCTTTAGTTTATCTATATTTACATTTACCATTTAGCATGATGAGAGAATGGGTTTTTGTTATACACTGATTAGACAATTTCCCACAATTCCCCACTTCAAGCCAGTTGGAGTTACAAATCTCAGCATGTCTCAGGTGATTGTCCTAAATTATTTGGGGTCTTTGTCCCAATATCTCGCTAAGTATGAAACTGTTTGAGAACCTCTGATCTAGAGCAGCAAGAAATACAGAAAAATAACACATTGGACAGAGAACATGATGGTTGGGAGTTCAGTGATGGTTGACGTTCTGCCAGGTTCCCCCCTACGAATTCAGCCTGTTATGGTTTTCATTATGAAAAGCAGTATTCTTCACATGGCTGTTGCAGTCTCTCATGCAGTCTCTGTGTGCATTGGGCATTGTTCTGCATGAGAAGAGAAGATGGGTCTCAGATCACAAACAGAGCATCATTAGACAAGACAGGTTTCCTACTTTAATCGTGCTCACATAGATCCCAAACAATTAAAGGGGAACTCTGGTATTTTTAAACCTGGGCTCGTTATTTATACTGCAAAATAGGTACAAAAAGTTTTGGAATTGCTCCGGTAGATTTCCTCAGCCAGCAGTCGCAAAACGGGCTGCTATCGGCAGGGGCAAGTGCGCCGATCAAAGTATGCCCACTAAAGTGCTTGTTTTTGCCACTGACAGGCTCAGGTTGTTACTGGAAGTGTCTGACAACATTACAGAAAGGATCCTACAGAGATAGACCTTTGTTCAACCAGAAACAGAAGTCTCACTCAAGGAGAAGTCTCTCTGAAATCTGAAAGATGAGGTGAGTTGTTGCAGGAAGAGGTTAAACAAAGATTTCTGGTTGAACAAAGGTCTATCTCTGTAGCAATTCTTTCCGTAATGTTGTCAGACACTTCCAATACCAACCTGAGCCTGTCAGTGGCAAAAACAAGAACTTTTAGTGGACGTACTTTGATCGGCACACTTGCCCCAACAGATTACGTTGCAGCCATAGCAGCCTGTTTCTCGACTGCTGGCTGAAGCGATCTACCGGAGCAATTCCAAAACTTTTTGTACCTATTTTGGGGTATAAATGACGAATTTGTACACATAGAGCCCAGGTTTAAAAATACTGGAATTCCCTTTTAAATCACTTCAAATTTGGTATTTCAAGTGTACATTATACTTGCCGAGGACAAAACTGAACGATACCTTATGTTACATGAGAGGGAAACATGTCGTCATATTTGCACCCACCTTGACATTTCTCTTGCCTACGTTCAGAACAGACCGCAGTCCTTCAGGTTGTTCTTGATGATGACGTCGGTGACGGCGTCAAAGACAAACTGCACGTTCTTGGTGTCAGTGGCACAGGTGAAGTGGGTGTAGATCTCCTTGGTGTCCTTCTTCTTGTTCAGGTCCTCAAACTTGGTCTGGATGTAACTGGCTGCTTCGTCATACTTGTTGGCTCCTGGGCAGTTTGGAAGGATGGGAAAATGATGTGGCATTGGTATTATGTTGTGACTTCGACCTGTATGATGTTTTAAAGGTTCAATTATATCAGCTAGAACATCACTGCAGTACCTGAGTATTCTGGGAAACAGATGGACAGGGGGCTGCGAGTGATCTTCTCCTCAAACAGATCCTTCTTGTTGAGGAACAGGATGATGGAGGTCTCTGTGAACCACTTGTTGTTGCAGATGGAGTCAAACAGCTTCATGCTCTCGTGCATCCGGTTCTAGAGAGAGGCACACTTGGTGACATCGTCGAAGGCCTCCAGTAAAGCAGAACAATACACAAAAGCTGCCACCGGGGGGCAATGTTGCTCAACGTTTGAAATGTGGTGCTAAATGGTGCAGAGGAAGTCTTCCCACCGTCTTACTGCCAAGTCGCTCATGGGTCGATCATCTAACTGTTCAAGAAATTGGGGTCAAATGGTTCAAATGCCTTGAAAATGAGCTTTTAGAAAGTTCCCCTTTCATTACATAATTATATTTCACTGAACTGATTAAACTGTAAATGGTCCATTTGAGTCCAATGAGCCACTTTGCCCACCTGGAGCTCACTATTATCAAGCCATAATAAGTGAGGATGTGCAATGTTTACTGAATTTAAACTTTAACAATCTATAAATGTGTTAAAGAAGCAGATTTATAGAAGCAACTGAGTGATATTGTGCATGATACCACACATGTATATGCTCAGGTGGTGCTTCGTCCTTACCATCTCCTCATCCTCAGCCAGCACCAGGTCATATGCACTCAGCGCCACACAAAAGATAATGGCTGTGACTCCTTCAAAACAGTGGATCCACTTCTTCCTCTCCGAGCGTTGGCCACCCACATCAAACATCCTGCAGGGGAGAGAGGAAGAGGGAGGGGGGGAATGAAAGAACAGTGATGTTGATGGAGGAGAACAATGGGACCGAGGAAGAAATCTCAGGGGGAAAGATGGAGGCAAAAGGAAGGGGAAGGTGAAAGTGAGGGTGACATTCCATCCCAAGATGTGCATTACCTTTTCATGAGGTTGCTTTGAGAACAAAAGTGGCGAAGAGGTAGAGAGAGTTGTGCATTAGAGACACCAGCATCTGATAAAAGACTGCGGGGCCATTGTGGGCTGCAGGAGGCAGGCGGGGCGCTGCAGGCCTCCATCTTCAAAGCAAAGCACTGGCTAATGGGAGATCTGAGGACCCTGATGGAGGCTGTTACAGGTGAGCAATACTCTGCAGACAGGTGAAGTGATCATGTTGGAGGTAGTGCAGGCTTTGATGATACAATAATAATAACCCACAATCTGTGATTTGGGTTATTAGCTAAGGAAGTATGATCTTGACTAGCCTTTATCGAAAGACTTTTCTGTATGTTTTTTTGTTCCGTAGTTGTTATGGCGAACAGGAAAGAAATATAAAAACGTGACTTTCTTCTCATCGATTGTCCCCATGTATTATTCAAGCCAAATATTGAGCCAGTGACAGAAGGTAAATATCAGAGAGTTTATCTGGAACCAGGTCACACCAGAGCCACGTGGGTACCTTCAGACAGCCAGCTCTATGTGGCAGGTTGAACCCTACAGAGCCTCTCACCGAAGCTTCACTGCTCTTCCCAGCTGACACAAAACCTGTCAGGTACACGGTGATAGTGATAATTAATCCAGAGAGAATAAAAATGTATTGCACCGTGCTACCGTGCTATCAAAGTCCTGTTATCAAAGGTGTAAACAGTTCAGGGTTCAGTTGTAAATGGCGGTAAAAGTACACACCGAGAGTTGCTCCCAAGGTGTTATTAACTCTTAAAACATGAAAACCTATATATTATATATCATCATGCGCTTCACTGCACTTTTGTACTACTATAACTGTGTATAATTAAATAAAAAATAAAATAAAAAAACTAGAAATGGCTGGGTAGTGCTGAGAACTGAGTGTAGGTGCAGGCTAGTTACTGGTGATTACTGGTACTGGTGATGTTTCATGCACGCTGCTCTCCAGACAAAAAAACAGTGTTGCATTCCTCCAGGCAGTACTGAGGTCAGTGAACACTAGGGGTCACATTACCACTCAGTCACTGAATGGTCAAATACACTCTCAGTGACCTGGCCGCTGGATGTGGGCGAATCACTCAGAGGTGCCATGACCTCTCACACTGGAAGCTAAATCTTGTTTCAGTGAAAGAGAGACGGAGGGCGGTCTTTTTTATGTTTGTGGATTTTCCAAAGATGATACTTGGATATGAACATAGAAATGAATAGAAATAGAAATAGAAATGAGTCCCTTTGATCGGGTTTACGGTCGACGCCAAGCGCCCCTTACTTGAAGTGAAGCTCCTTGAAGGTGAAGTGAGTCTCCACGATGCCGGTGGTCTTGACTCGAGTTCGCAGCACATCTTGCTGAGAGGGGATGTAGTCTGCCTTGGCTATCCTTTCCAGGTCATTCAGGTAGCTGTGAAGGGTAAAACCTCCATCAGACACAATGACTGACTGTAGTTAAGTCCTGTAACAGTGAAGTTATGGTACAACCCCTTACAGCAGTTCTGACTGGAGCAGCTATCTAAACTAGCTAAATGGCTGTTAGCTAGCCCAGTGAGGCCCTGTCCCCAGACCCATTCCTACTCTTTCCTTAAACATGGGGGGTTTCTATGGCAACATGCATGTTCCTTACTTTTGCTTTTGGATTGCATGTATCCTATTGGAGCAGGAAAACAAACAGATCATTTGAGCTTCCTACTCTGTTCTGCTTTGGGAGAAATCCCAGGGCAGCCGAGAGAGCTTAAAGTGAGATCAAGCTTTCAACACGATTCGCTTCCTGGAAAAGTAAGACGGCACGCCTCAGGTTACACGCTGCTTCTAAGAGCAATGAAAGCAGATGAACAGTAGTTTGGGTATGTGAAAAAAAAGACTAGGAGTCTATGCAACAACGATGATGAAAGAATTCAGGAAAATAATGAGGAAAGAGGAAAAAGTCAGTGGGTGGTATCCATCCCTCCCTCTGTTCTCCCTTCCTCTCCACTTCCATATCCCCTTCTGTCTTTCCTTGTTCTCTTAGGACAGGCTGTTGGTCAGCGGGGGGGCGTGGAGGTGTCTGCTCCAGGCTCGACGCAGCCGGCTCCACTTGCACGAGCGTTGCATCACCATCCGAGGCCAGCTGGGAGCTCAAGTGGCCCGGCCAAGCTACGCTTCGCGGATGCAGCATAGAGACGTGTAGTTATCGAGGTCTAGCCTGGCATGCATGTCACATCAGTGGAGTGACAAACGTTAATGGACTGAACCTGTCAGATTTAGTGAGGTGTTTAAAGAGACATCGAGAGGTTGCTGCTATTAAAGATGGTTTTCTGTCTCATATCATAGGAGCCATTTCAGATACATGGGCACTGATGCAACAGTTGTGAGTTAGCTAGGATAACTATTGTGTTTTTTTATATTGCTAGATTGTCTATAACATTTATTTTATTTTTTTCTTATATTGTAGTATCTCCTAGTTTTAGCCCTCCATTTTCCTTTTCTACCTCTAGCATAGTGTTCAAAGCATGCCACCACACATTTCACTGCACGTCTGTACTGCTATAACTGTGTATGTGGCAAATAAACCTTTGCATGTTGACTCTATTGTACAGCACTGCAGAGTCAAACAGTGGGTATCAGGGTTGTAACATTTTCAACTTGCTGCACAATCATCTATCAATAGGTCACTCAGGAGTCACCCTGGGGTATGACTAATCACATTTGTTTCAGCCCTCAAGACGATTCGACGCTTATGAGAAATCAGGTTGCGGTATCGGAGCATCACCCAGAGAGGATGTTGGAGGTTATTGGGCTCTCGGTCTGGAGGAGACTGTAAAGCTCTCTAGGGAAGTCTGAGACAGGTTCTCCACTGCAGCAGCACACGAGAGGGCTGCAGCACTAGATCAATCACCAACACCACACCAGAGTACAGCCTGCCAAGTGGCAGCCTAGTCAGGGATATGAAACAGGACTGATTGAAGCTGATACGACACCGAGAAGCAATTCATCAGCACAAACAAACACTCCCTCTCAGTGAATCCACGCCATTTTAACTCCTCACTGAAACAATGTTCAGAAGACACCGTGTGAGTTGGTAAGTTGTGAAGGATCGGCGTCTTAT